>JAECUM010004304.1:0-111311 GCA_016617855.1 Megalonaias nervosa | reverse complement strand
TCTAAGAGTAAGTTTCATTCAGTGGAATCAAGGCCATACCTAGCGCACATGAAAATTAGCATGTAAAAAATATTCTATGTTGTTCTAGAAGGTGACCATGTGACTCTCATAGGGGAATCTGTTGTATAACGGTTTTCTTGAGAAGAACTAGCGAGTTGGGCTAAAAATCTTCGACACTTAAAGGTGTTTTGTTGTGATCAGTTTGAGTTGAATTTTTATTTTATGGAATTATTGATTCTTTCCCTGGAAAACACTTGTGCTCATACAGAAATTCTTGGACAAGGAAATTTATCAAAATTTATTCAGAAATTCTAAACTGAAATATTATTTTCTGTGATTCGACAAGGAACGGTTGACACTGCAACACCTTGAAGGTCACAATATGTCATGGCTCTCCATTTTGATTTCATCAGGACTTGAACACAGATTCATTTAGGGCTTTTCATTGATAGGTCTTCTGTTTTTTAATTCTTGGATTAATTTTGGATTTGATTCATAAACCATAAGTTCTTTTTCTCATTTTACCTTGTTTTTGTAGGGAAATAAATTATTTTGTTAAATTTTACAAAGCTTGTTGTTTTCACTCTTTTCTTGTAGCTTTCTGTACAAGCCTAAACATGTAACAAGAAAATTAGGGGCTCATCCGGGATATATGAATTTTGGCTAAAATATTTCAGGAAATTGTTTTTTGAAATTTAAATTCCCTTAGTTTTCAGAATTTTTTTAAAATCCCAAGTATTCTTTCATATTTTTGAAATCTTTAGTGACATCAACAAGCTTTTTTACAATATCATCAAAAGTAGAGAATTTTTTGAATTTTACCCAGGAATGGTTGGACATTTTGAAAATGGAAGTACAGCTAAAAAAATTGGAATTAAAGGTAAGACAGGTTCAGTTTCAGATAGAAAAGATACAAATGGAAAAAGAAATTGATGTAATGCAAATGCAGTTTCAGAAAGAAGAAGAGAGACAGACAGATGCAAATGCAAAGCAAGAAGGAAGAGAGGGAATTTCAGATTCAGTTAAAAGAATTAGAGCTGGCAAAGGGAAAACACTCCCCTACTTTTGATGTTTTAAGAAATATCAGGTTAGTACCCCTTTTCTGGAAAAAGAATTAAATATTTTCCTTGTTTTGAAAAAAACCGCTGAAAGATTGAAATGGCCAAGTGAAAATTGGACTCTATTATGCACTTACTGGTAAAGCTACTGATATTTTACATTTCACTGTCAGTAGAGCAGAGTGCTGACTATGATGTGGTTAAGGACTATATCTTGAAGGGTTATGAGTTAGTCCCTGAGGCTTATTGGCAAAAATTCAGGAACAATAAAAAAGAAGATGGACAAACTCATATTGATTTGCAAGAGAAAAAGAGCAGTTATTTGATAGGTGGTGCTTAGCCAAGAAAGTTGATCAAGATTATGAAAGTCTCAGACAACTTGTATTACTTGAAGAGTTCAAGAACTGTGTCCATAGTGACATTAAGACTTATCTTCATGAGCATAAGATCGAAACCTTGGAAAATGCTGCTCGTGCTGCTGAGTATTCCTTAGCTCATAAAGTTCCTTTTGTAGGCAAGTCTTCCACTCAGCAGTCTTCTGGTAGAAAGTTATTTCAGCCTAATATGAGCCCTTCTAAATCTCAATCTGGCACAACATTTAAAAATCAAGCTTCTGATAAGCTTGATCAAAAATCCTTGTCTCTTCCTACGTGTACCTATTGCAAGAAGAAAGGACAAGTCATTTCTGATTGCTTCAAATTGAAAAATAGCATCAGAATCAAGACAGACCTAATCCAAATGCTCTTATTTCTAAGAGGTCAAGGTCACGGTCATGTATTGAAAGCAATACATTTGTTGGGTCTAATAAATCCCAGTCTAATTTTATTATGGAGAATTATGAACCATTCATGTCAAAGGGTTCTATATCACTCTTGAGTGATTTGGCCAATCCTATCCCTATGAAAATTTTAAGGGACACAGGAGCTTCTCAGAGTCTTTTATTATCAGGTACTTTGCCTTTTTCTGATAAGTCTTCTTCTAATGAGAGTGTTCTTATTCATAGAGTAGAGTGTGACTTTGTTAATGTTCCTCTCCATTCTGTAAATTTGTCATCAGACTTAGTCTCAGAACCCGTGACAGTTGGGGGAGTGTATTCTTTACCCATATGGGGCATTCATTTATTACTAGGCAATGACCTAGCTGGAGATAAGGTAGTGGTTAATCCACTTGTAACTGACAAGCCTTATTTGGATCAGAAAGTTGATCCTATTGAAGAAGAATTCGCTGATTTATACCCAGCTTGTGCAGTTACTTGAGTTATGGCAAAGAAAGGTCTTGAGAATGATGCTGATAAGGAAAGTATTCCTTTAGCTGACACATGCATTGGTCAGGCTTTTGATGAGGTCACTTTCACTCCTTGTTTGGATCAATCAAAAGATATTGATCACAGTGATCCTCTTTTAACTACTCATTCTCTTTATTCTAATCAGGGTGACAAATGACAATCACTTGTTGAACAGGAAAAAGATCCTGAGACCTCCTGTTTGTTTCAAAGGGCCGTTAGTGAAACTGAAGCTACTGAAGTACATGTCTGTTATTTCATTAAAAATGGGATTCTTATGAAAAAATGGAGACCTCCCGAGGTACCTACTGGTGATGAGTGGTCAGTGAACTATCAAACTGTAGTTCCAAAATCATACAGACAGGAAATACTTAGTCTGGCCCATGAAACTCCTTTGGCTGGTCATTTAGGGATTAATAAGACTTATCACAAGATCTTGATTCACTTTTATTGGCCAAAATCCAAACGCGATGTTTGTAAATACTGCCGATTTTGTCATACTTGTCAAATGGTAGGAAAACCCAATCAGAAGATACCTAAGGCTCATCTGCAACCTATTCCTGCATTTGATGAAGCATTTAGCAGAATAATGGTAGATTGTGTCGGTCCCTTACCCAAAACCAAGTAAGGCAACCAGTACCTGTTGACCATAATGTGTGCATCAACAAGATTCCCAGAGACAATTCCTTTGAGGAATATAAAAACTAGAACAATAGTAAAAGCTTTGGTAAAGTTCTTTACTCAATTTGGCCTTCCCAAATCTGTCCAATCTGATCAAAGGTCAAATTTTATATCTGGAATTTTCCAGCAAGTTATGTACAAATTAGGCATTCAGCAATTCAAATCTTCTGCCTATCACCCTGACAGCCAAGGGGCTTTAGAAAGATTTCATTTGACTCTGAAGAATATGATTCGATCATGTTGTTTTGATGCAGGTAAAGATTGGGATGAAGGCATTCATTTACTATTGTTTGCTGTAAGGGAGTCAGTTCAAGAATCTTTAGGATTCAGTCCCTTTGAACTAGTTTTTGGACACACTGTGCATGGACCATTGAAGTTGTTGAAAGAGAAACTTCTTTCTAATGAAGATACTGAACATAATCTTCTCGATTATGTTTCCAATTTTAAGTATAAGTTGTCAAAGGCTTGTGAGGTTGCGGAGTGAATCTGCACTCTACTCAGTCAAAAATGAAATTAAGGTATGATAAAAACTCAAAGGAAAGGAGTTTTCAGCCTGGTGATAGAGTTCTGGATCTCTTGCCCATTCCACAAAATCCTCTTCAGGTCAAGTATTATGGTCCGTACACAGTTGAAAAGAAAGTAAATGATTTAAATTACATCATAAATACTCCTGGGAGGTGAAAACAAAAACAACTTTGCCACATGAACATGTTAAAGGAGTATAATGAGAGAGATAGCCAGGCAAATCATGCAATTAGCTTAGATGTACCTGTCCCACTCACTGAGGATTTAAGTGAAGGAATGCAATCGGACACTATTGATTTTGGAGTGACAAATCTTCGGAATTTGGAAATTATAAATAATCTGGACCAGAAACTTTCACATTTGCAACAACAAGAACGGAATGAACTTAAACAATTATTATTTGAATATGAGCACTTATTTCCAGATGTTCCTACAAGAACAAACAAAATTTTTCACTACACTGAAATTGTAAATTCCAAACCTGTGAAACAACACACATACAGGATGAACCCTCTCAAACAGGAATACTTGAAAAAAGAAATTCAGTATTTGTTGGAGAATGATTTCATAGAGCCCAGTAAAAGTGACCGGAGTTCACCATGTATACTTGTTCTGAAAACAGATAATACTTTCCGTATGTGCACTGATTATAGGAAGGTGAACAGTGTGACGAAAACAGATTCATTTCCATTACCAAGAATCAATGACTGCATTTATAAAATTGGAAATTCCAAGTATGTCACCAAAGTTGACCTTCTGAAAGGATTTTGGCAAGTTCCACTGACGGAAAGGGCAAAGGAAATTTCGGCATTTGTGACTCCAGATAGACTTTATCAATATAAAGTGATGCCGTTTGGGATGAAGGGTTCACCAAGTACTTTTCAACGTTTAATGAATATGATTACCTCTGGTCTAGATAATTGTGATGCTTACACTGATGATGTCATCATCTACGAACACTTGGAAAGAACATTTAGCAACAATTCGGAAATTCTTTAACAGACTCACTGATGCAAGTTTGACAATTTATCCAAAAGTGAGTTCTGTTGTGCTTGTGTAACATTTCTAGGACATATAGTGGGACATGGCCAAGTTAAACCTATAGATGCTAAGGTCAAGGCTATCTCTGAATTCCCTGTGCCTGTCAATAAAAGCAACTGATGCGAATTTGAGGTATGGCTGGAAACTATTGGAAATTTTGTTCGAATTTTTCCATAACTGCTGAACCCGACAAATTTATTGAGCAAGAAATTAACTTTGGATTTGACTGATAAAGTCCTTTTTCTCACTTTACTTTCTTTTTCTAGGGAAATAATATATTTTGTTAAATTTTAAAAAATTTGTTGTCGTCACTCTTTTCTTGTTACTTTTTGCACGAGCCTAGACACGTACCACATCCGCATAGCTAAATTTACTTAACATTTTCTAAAACACAGTACACATTTTATGCAGCTATATTAAACATCTGCATCTCCCAGAACAAGACCCAAAAAGAATCTTCCTGTTATTCGAAGCTCTTCTTCCTTTGAACAGAACAAACATTGGCAGCAATAGCAGTATCATGGATCTACATCTGGAACATACCTGAACCTTTCTGCATAGTGTTGTTCCGATTATCGATTATAAATGAAAATCGGTTGGGCGAAGAAATTCACTAATCGATTGTGAAACTACATAATCGACTGCATGGTAAGGGAGACAACTGTTGAGCACTCGGCACAGGCTAGTTCCCTCCCCAAGTTTGTTGGAAGAAAACTGAGGATTCTGAACAATATTTTTAAAACGTTGCTCAATATCATATACGTGCCATGGATGAAAATGATCCCAAAACAATTTATCCATATCCTGTTGGAAAAGCTCAATCTCGTGTTTGGACATACTTCGGATTTGACAAAGCAATGGTTGGTCCACCAACAAAGGAAAATTTAGATACGATGAAGGTTGTATGCAAACTCTGCAGAAGGGAGTAGGCAAACAAAGGTAGGTCCAGCTATTTTCATTGAAATCAATTAGGGGATACATTTTGTTTATATATTTGGCAAACAAGTACTCCACTACATACAGTAAGAAAAGAACAGTATTCTAATTTTGTTTGGTGCTACACCAAAACAAAATTATCATGTAATACATCTTACGTTGCAGGACAGTAAACAGTATGATATAAGCCTTTTTAATCCACTGCAGTAGAGCTGAATTATTTATTCCCTTCATAACTTCCAAATATAAAACCATACTCCAAGCAAACTTTTAGGATAATTTGGAATAAATATAGTCATCAACAACGAGTGCAATTTTAGGAGATGGAGCACCCTAATATAAATAAGCTGCAATTGTGAAGTTACCACATATGTATGCTGTCTACATAATGGACCATGCATCTAATGACTGTCATTTCAGGCAATCAAAACATTTCATGGAATTCCAATATTTAAAATTTTAAATCCAGAGTTTTATTTTTATTAAATCATTTGTGTACACTGTGCTTTTTCTTATATAATTTTGAATTGTCATTTATAAATTAAGCAATGTTTCATCATATATAATGATGTCCTGTCTAACTAAACATTACATAAATTCATTGTTTTCGCTATATTTAGACACAAGGAATATTCCAAATACATCTATGTCCTGTCTTGTCTGACTACCATAACTAAATGTTTCAAACAATACATTTTCAGGTATGAAATTCCAGGTCATAAATCAGTGTCCTCCATACTAGCTGAAAAGACCTGGCTGAGAAAAAGTGAAAGAACAACTACATGATGTTCTTGATATAGCTGTTACTCATTATGGATGGACTTATTAAACACAGAAAGTTATAGTACAGTGACTGCACATTTTATTTCCAAAGATTGGGAATTGAAAAGTGCTGTGTTGGAAACATGACAAGTTGAATGCAGCCACACTTGGGAAAACATAAAAGAAAGCCTGTTGGCCACTCAGAGGCAATGGAGTCTTCCAACACGAACTGGAGTCACTGATAATGCAGCCAATTAGATAAAGGCTTTTGATTTACTTCAATGGACTCGACTTGGTTGTTATGGTCACAGATCAACCTTATTGTGATAAAAGCTTTAGCTATACCAGAACTGTCACAAATCATTGCAAAGAGACGCAAAGTTGTGACCTTTTTCCATCAAAGCACAACTATAAATGATTTATTGATGAGTAAGCAGCAGTTACCACTTGACGCAGGTGCTGAAGGACACAAACTCAGGATGGATGTACCGACTAGATGGAATGACACTCATGATATGCTTGAATGACTGCTTGAGCAGACACCTGCTATTTTATAGCTGTTATCAGTGATCCAAACATAAGCAAGTCTGCAGCCACAACATTGAAAAATTATGTCTATACATTTGACAAAAAAGCATTTATTGAAAAACTTGTGGAAGTTCTCCCACCATTCCTGAATGCAATAAACAGTGTTTGCTGAGACAAATCACCAACCCTTCATAAAGTTATCGTAATACTTCTTAAACTTGCCAAATGTGTACACATGAATGTTAATGATCTACCTCCAAATGCCAAACTTAAAGATGTAATGAGACAAGAACTTGACAAAAGAATGCAGGACAAAGATCTAGCTCTGTTGGGCTGTTTATTGAATCCATCTATGAAGGATCTTGCATTTCTACCTGAGCGAGCAGATAGACATGCTCTGCTTTTGAAGGCTGCTCTTGATATGGCTGATTTCAAAGTGAAATGTCAAAGTGGAGCCAGGGGTTAGTGATGAATGGCCTTCAGACACATTGCCGCCTCTACCAATAGTACCATCACTGCTAAATGTCAGAGATGACAGTGATAAAACTGTGGTTACACCTGGTCCACCAAAAAAAAAAAGAAAAAAAGAGAAGCTCAATGTTGACATGGATGATTGGTTGCAAGATGTTGTTTGCCTTGGTGAAAGTCAGCAGCTAATAACAGATGTCATCCACCAGGAGGTTTCCAGATATCTAGTTGCTGCTCCATCTGATACTAATCTCACAATGTTACAGTGGTGGAAACAAAACTGCCAGTTCTACCTGCGTCTTAGCTTACTAGCATAGAAGTACCTAAGTATTCCAGCATCATATGTATCCAGTGAGAGTCTTGAACAAAAACATTGACTACTGGTAGTGTCAGTGTAACAAAAGAATGATTTAAGTGTTCAGCATTACTCAAACATTTGGTTTGTATTTTACTGTACCTTCTGTTTAACTTGTAATATGGATAACATTTTGATCTGGTGTTAAGAATTCTAGTCTTAGATTTTTTAAATCGTTATATGACTTTGCTGTTGAACTGTCAATAAATGTAAACATTTTTTGGTGTTTTGTTTCCGTTTAAATATAAAATGTGGAATACTGGTTGATTGTTAGTGCAATAATCAGTATTCTGAATAAGGACATGATCTGTACTAGTCAAACCTTTTGCTGATAAACTGTTCAGTTAATAAATTGGAAACTTTTTTAAATAGGTGGTTTTTTTTGGTTTAAATCTAAACTACTTTGATTGTAGTTTAGTAAACAATGACTAGCAAGAAAAGCATGTCCTTTTATACTTTAAACAATAGACAAATCACATATGAATAAAAGTGTTCGGGGGATTGCAACAGTCTTTTAGTTACATAAAACTGATAAGCCAAAGAAAGTTGCTTCCAACAAAGTTGAAGAACAAAAATAACACAGTGCAATAATATATATATATATATATATATATATATATATATATATATATATATATACACACGAGATTACTCCTGTACATTTATTAACATTTTGAATTCTTGAACAAAAATATCACTGTATAACAAGCAAAAATTAAAATTTACTTGTAGTAACCGATTATAATTGATTAACAGTAAGTTGTGTGGAACTGATGATCGATGATGAACTTCTAACCGATTCCCATCACTATTTCTGTATATCATTAAGTGGCCTTGTATATCAACCTTATGCAATATTGGGAACTAAAAACTAAACTAAAATTTCTTGTCTAAACTGTCAGCTTCTTTTAATTCCATATATTTTATCTTTATTTAAAGTAGGATACAATTATGTATATGATACTGTGTTTGCTTCTGACAAGATGGCATCCTGAATTTAATCATCTTTCAGTTAACTTATTAACTTTTCATAAAAATTTACCCAATATCAAACATAAAATGTGCTCTCTCTTAACCTCCCCATTGTAAGAAATTGCTAGCTAAAAGTGCTGCTCAAGAAACCTTAATATATTGCATTAAGTATCAAATAATGTAACCAATTTGACAAAAATGTGCACAGCAAACATGCAAAAATTTCAGATTTTATTTAGATGTTGATGCTTTTAAATGATATTTTTTTTCCTTCAGATTCATACAAATCCATATTCACTTACCCATCATATGCACCACTGACGATTCTTTTGTTGTCAAATCTTATGCACCTTACTAGCTCTTCATGGCCTTCCAGCACTCGTAAACATGCTCCACACTCAATGTCCCACAACCTGTGAGCAGAAGGATGAGGAAATCACAACAAATAGCACATTGAGATCAAACTAAAACCAACAAGGGTTCCATGGAACTTTATTTACTGTCATGTCTTTTAACTGTAATTCTGATACATTAAAATGGACATCAAACAAGAGACCCCCCCCCCTTTTTATCCAGTCTGCCCTTTTTAAATAGGAAGTAAAAAAGCATTATCATTGAGCTTAATATAAAAATCTTTAACATCAATTTAAATCTAGGGAGTGGACAGATGTGCACAAATGGACATGCACATGTACATACTCCTGACAAGACAGGCTATACAAAAACCACCAAATTGTTGATACTGTTGCAGCTGCTAATTATCTGGATTAAAATCCACAACAATTACATTTCTGTAATTTCTGCTTTTATTCCACAAGTCTTTTAAGGGTCATTCTCATAAGACTTGCAGCAAAATTGTATGGGTTGGCAGATCTGCGCTGAGACAGTGTATGATAAATAAAAACTGAATGGTAATCCAAAACCATACAATGGTTTGGGAAGGGCACTTGTACCAATTTGGATGCCAATTTGTATTTTTGTCTTGCCTGCCAACATCTCTGATGATAATGCCTGATGTAAAATATAAATCACTGCACGATTCCAACACTTGACTGGGATTGTGTTGTGGCATTGATCGTGTCTGCAGTCACAGTGGCCACCAATGCTGTGTTTTTGGTATCTTAGTTTGAGGTGAAAGTCTCATCTCAACATCCCCATAAAACTCCTTAAAGATTCTCAAGTGTGGTGGTATCTTCATGCTCCAATGATTTTGAGTGTGCTGGTTTTCCTCAGCCCTTAAGCTGCCTTTGTAAGACATTTGGGCCAGATAACCTGAGAAGTGCAACAAAATGAAATAGAAGTGCATACAGCAATTTCGCCAATGAAATTTGTGTCTTACCTGTTGAAATCACCTGGACAATAACTATGAAAAAGGCAAATAAATGCACCAGAAATCATTAAATGTTGCATGCGCAGTATATAATAAAGTTCTGACTTGCTACACCACTGATAGAATTGAGGATTGTCAAAATTAAGTAAATATTTAAAGTGGCAGGGGACAGTTTCATAAATTGGCCCCTGTTAAATTTCATAACTTAAGGCTATGGTGTGAATTTTTCAGCTATTATTGTTTACTAATTAAAGATATGGATATATTTGTGAACTAGGTGTTTCAGGCTTGTATTGTTCTTAACATTGATGTGAAGCATGCACACCTTCCATAGTTACTCTACAGTATGTAGATAGTGAAATACCAACAGCTGACTAGGAAGAAGAGCTAATTCCCCCATAGCAGGAAATGTGGATTCAGACCAAGCAGAATATCTCAAAAATGGTTTGGATTACAACTATTTCAATTGCATCAGCCTGTTTAGTACACAATGTTTTGGATTCGGACTTTGAGCAACACATGGTGTGAAAAATGACTTTTGGATGTGAAAAAATGCAGGTATAAATTTGAGGTTGGGGTGCATAAACTTCTTTTGCTATGAAATGCCATTGACTTCTCTGGTCAAGTGAATAATATTCTTATGCTTTGTTTTAATATAGCTATCAAAAAATATGGACCTTTTTGATCTAACTTGTGTATTTTACTTCATGATTTTTTTTTTAAGACTAGGCTTGTGAGTGTGGCATTAAATTTATGCATAAAAACTGTCCCTTGCACCCAAAGCAAACTCGGGGATAAAGGAGAGTTAATCTGGAAGAGTTGCTTCCCTTTACTCTTAATAGATGGAAAGCTTTTATTCTTGCCCGTTAGGAGGGTCTGGATTTGGATTCTAATCCTAATGTTAATTTGACCAGGTAATGTATTTGATGGAGAAAAAGACCAATAATGCCTCTTTGACTTCTCTTTTCATCTTAGATCAACAAGTGTGGAGATTCTGCAGCATTCAGAAAACAAAACCACTGAATACTGGTTTACACCACAACCTGGAAAAATCATTGCTATTCATGAAATGTAAATCAAATAAGAAATTGTAGTAAACAAGGTCCCACAGCTTTTTTCTTTTTGGAAGTATAGTATTTTGAGAAGCAAATACACAAAGAAAATTAGTCACTTTAATATATTTTTACAACTCTTATAAAGTATTGAGGATCAACACTGCTTAAATAATATTTAAAAAATAGTTCGAGTCATGGCAAGTCATTTGTTTTAAGCCACTTGCCCTGGGCCTGTGCCTCAACAAACATTTCTTTGAGCACTGCACTGCTGACCTTAGAGAGTTTTAAATAAATGAGATTTTATAGTGCATTCGGTCTCAGTAATATAAGACAAAATAGGGATTTAACTACAAAAATTATTTAAAATTAATAGCATAATATTTTACTATTACTAATTGAATTCCACATCTAAAGTACTTGAACACACAAATTAACCAATATTACTGAATAATGCACTGAAATAATAACCTCTATCATTCATAACTGCAAGAAAACTATCAAGTGTTTCTTACAGTGATACTGAAATTTTGAAACAGTTGCACACAAAAAATAAAAATAAAACAAGTATACACCTTGTGTAATGATTTGTATGAAATGGAGGGACAGCATGGAGGCCTGTATTAGTAATGCAGCCAACTAATGCTCATGTTATCAAACACCATACCATTCCTAGAGTAAATTTCTACTATGAAATTTAACTGAAATTTAGTAAGAAAGCCTCAAAACATTTACCAAGATAACAATTTCTGACAAGTCCATTTCAGTTTTTGTCTTCTGGTTCACTAAAGACTCATTAATGCTGATGATGCATTCCATTTCTTCCATTCCTATATATGTGTTATACAGTATGCCATGTGAGAAAGCCATGTTGGATATGCATATTTCAGATGAGTGCACTTAATGACACCAAATATAACATCATTATTCTTATAGAGTCATTAAAATCAGCAATGTATCTTGCAGGTTTAGTACTGAAAGGTCATGTTTTGCCAGCCTATACACAGTAATCCTTATTTACAACAAATGTTTTGTTTTTTACACTCTACCTCATGATGTAAAAACTTTTACAAAATACTCAGTATTCTTTTTGGAAAGCTAAATCAATACCGAATGTTCACCACTGTTTTCACCAGCACTACTTCCTACAGAAATAAGTGAAACATAATCCATCTAATGAATAGGTGTGGGATAAGGAAAATCCATCCTTGGGGCAAAAACTTGCAGGGAGGAATATAGCAAAGCCTCATTCCTGCCAAATAGTTCTAATCTTTGGGTTTTATTTCCCTATCCCACACTGATGCACAAGATGGATTCTATTATTCTGATAGCATTTTTGTTAACAAAAGTAAAAAAAACCTGAACTTTACTCCGTAACACTTTTTACTATGAACTTAAGTTTACACAAAATCATTTTCTATGCAGACAACAAACTTCTTATAATTAAATAACTGTTAAAAATCAAATGCAAAACTTAATATTCTTCACCATACAGTACAGGGAATTCATTTATTTTTATTGATGTCAACATTTGTGGCTATATGTTTCACTGGTACTTAAATCTTGTGAATTGGTGTCAAGGGTACTATTGTCTTCACAGGTATAGATTTGATTACTACAACATCTAATATGACAACATACTTATGTTACCTGTATTCTCCATGTAACAGCTATAAGGTCATACCTGATGGTATTGTCTGAACTCCCGCTGACAACAAGGCGATCTCTGTATTGCAGGCAGGCAATGCCTCTTTTGTGACCATTAAGTGTACGGACAAACTCACAGCTGGAGGTGCTCCACACCTAAAAGAAATAGCAAACTAATGCACAAATTCCAACTTTCACAAGAGGCACATTTTGCACAACAGGATAATTTTACATCAACAAGTTGCAACATTCCTGATAAACAAGCTGTGACTATAAATATTAACAACAGTCCGCTGAAGGGACTGATGCTCTCTGTCCACAAACTTTGCAGGAATTCAAGATAATACCATTTCTTCTCTTAACTGCTGAACAATGAAACCAGCTCTGATCTTCTTGAGTGAAACAATTTTCAAATTTTAATTTGCCACCGTGGCTGCCATACTGGATGTAGGATTGGCAGTGTTTTTATTTAGGACAAACCAGACATTATTAAAAGACTTTTGGTAAAAAAACCATGTTGATATGAATATATTTTGGAGAATTAGTGACAAGATTTTCAACACGTTGATTGTATTAGTCATATTTAAGGTCAGTACAGCATCAGTTCAATTCAGGACCAACTAGATACCATAGCCATACAGGATTTCACATTGACACTATTTGCATTTAGTACCAGGTATAAAATATATGAGATCTTCTGATAAAAAACCCAACATTGATATGATTTTCCATCTAGGATTAGTAATAACAAAACTGTCAAGATCACCATTGTGGTGGAAATATTAGTTAACAGATTTGCACAATTTTTACTTATGACCAACTTGATATTACAAGATGTCTTCTGATGAAATAACCTTAGTGATATGGTTTTCTGTTCAGAAGGAGCAGCAATAACAAGATTTTCAAGACAGCTGCTTAGGTGGCAATACTGGATTTCAGATCGACACCACTGTCATTTAATACAAAGTCTTTTAAGGAAAACCCCATGCCGATATGACCATTCATTCTGGCAAAGTTGGGATAATAAGATGTTACAAATGGTCACTGTGGTGGCCCTATTGGATTTTGGGAATCACTATTTAAGAAGTCTTCTGGTGAAAACCATGAGTCAACATGACTTTCCATTCAGAAGGAGCTGCAGTAACAAGTTTTTCAAGCTTCCTGCCATTGCAGTTATATTGGAAGTCAGACTGGCACCATTTTCACATAGGAACAACCAAACATAAGTTTTTTGGTGAAAACTCCTTGTTGATATGACCATCCACTAAGGAGTAGTGATAACAAGATTTTCATGATGGCCAGTGTGGCAGCCATACTGGGTGTCCAAAAGGAACCATTTTCATTTAGGACCACAGAGGTCTCCGAAATGCTTAATCAAGTGTATGTGGATGCATTTTTTTAAATCTGGGACTCAGAAAATCACTTAGGCGGGAGACCTCTGTACGCATGTAATAGGTGGGCTGCAAAATGCAAAGACTTCCCAGTCCTGCTTCAGCCACCTGCTTAGTGGGAAAACGTGTTTATCAATTAGCTGTGCTTATATTTACAATGACAGAATTCTGTGGCTGAAATACCCCCTGATGTACATGTTGCCATTACAAAAGTACATCAAAAGAACATGATGCAATAGCTGGGTGGCAAGTTCAAAGACTTTGGCTGCTGAGTGGTGGGAAAATGTGCTGATATTTACAGTGATTGAATTCAGAGGCAGAAAGACCCAGAGTGGTACATGTGGTCATTTATAAGAGTACATCAAATAAACAACTTTAGTTTTTTATTATTGTGTTCATTTCCAAGTGTAGCTGAATTAGTAGTGCACATGACCTTGGAATCGAGACATGTTGAGACTTAGACAAAATGCCATTCATAAATTTTCGAAAAGTATTTTCGGGTTAAACAGCAAATCGATGTTGCTATGACTGAAAGTTTGGATGGAACAGTAGCCAATTGTAATAAAATGTGTGATGCCTGGCCTATTGTTTGGAGACCTTTCCTTGGATTGACAAAATAGCCTCACTCTGATGGACAAACAAGAGCTGTATGTCAGTGTTATAAAGAATGTAGAGATTAAACTCAATGACAACCAATAGTTCTTCTAATCTGCAAAGTTTTCTGGGAGGTGATTGCATCTTTTGCTGGTGGGACCCTTTTTTTAAAACCAAAATTGGAGTCCTGAACTCCTAGTTTTAAAGTCCTAGTGAGCCCTCTGGACCAACTAGACATCATAAATGTTCTGGTGAAAACCCCATGACTTTCCATTTAGAAGGAGCATCAACAAGATTTGCAATACGACCACCATACCGGATGTCAGATCGGCACCAGTTTCATTTAGGACCAACCAGACATCATAAAAAGTCTTTTAATGCAAACCACATATTGGTATGACTATTCAGGAGTAGTGAAAACATTTTCAAGATGGCAGCTGTGGTGGCCATATTGGATGTTTGAGCAACACCATTTTCATTTAGAAACAGTTAAATCTTGGGATTAATGTGTGTGTAAAGTTTTATTGCAATCCTTCAAGTAGGTTAGGAGGAGTGGTGATACACTTGTGCTAACAGATGGACTTACATCAACAGATGAACAAAGAGGCCCTCAATTATCTCTTCTGGGCTTTGACCAGTGGAGTTAAAAAAACTGCACTCCATGAAGCCCTGTCCACCCAAATTTACACTGAAAAATGTTTATTAACTGCACAAAATTTTAAAAAATTTACATACTTTATTCTGTAAATCGAAATATGCTAAATTCCAATTCTGAACTAAAGCCAAAAAACACTTGTAGTTATAAATGGCTCTAACTTATATATAATATCTAACTTATTTTGGTATGTATAGTGTGACCTGTTTGTCCTACCTTCAGGAGGGGGTGCATGTTTTATGCTAGAACTAAAAGGTTTCATTCCTGACCGATTTGATGAGATCAAGGTACTTAAGCTGCTTACATGTCTTGTCCTTGTGAAATCAAGAATTTCTTGCATTGTAACTATGTTGTTAATACCTTTTTTAAGAAATAACTAATGTTTAGAAGTGTTGATAGTCCTCTTCTTTGATTAATTATATTAATAAACTCATTTAACTTAACATTGGTTGCTTGGACAACAGAACATCAGACTTGTAATGCAAGGGTTGTAGGCTGGATACACACCCGGGTCAGCCCAGGTAGGTTGCCTTGGTGTGTCCTTGGGAACTGGACATGATATAGCCAATATAGTGTTCGAAGTGCCATTAAAACCAACAAATACAAAAACCAAATTCATTTGAAATTGCTGTGTACCAGTGGTAACTTGTTCATCTACTCAGTCATTAATACTTTCAAACTCTGCAAAATACCACATTACAGTAACATTTTTATGAATTGTGAAACTAAAGTTACTGTATTAAAGTTTGCAACAGACTTACTTTTGCTTGGAAAATAAACTTGGGTTCTTGTTTAATTTTTCATTTTATATAAAAGAATGTGATAATTCTTTGCAACTATACAGTGATCAATGCTTCACTGACTGCATGGTGTTTCAAGGTAATCAATGTTGGCAAAAGCTTTGATGTACAAAGCATAAGTACAAAGCATTGTTATGATAAATTTGCAATTTGTTTACTTTTCTTTGGAATATAAACATGATTCTGTTTTATTTCTCATCTTAAAAAACAGTATCTGATACTTCTTTGTGACCATATAGTGATCAATTCTTCACAGACTCAGTGTTGTTTGTCATGGCAATGAGTGCTGGCTGAAACTTTTATGTGCTAAGCAAGTACAGGGCATTTTCTAGGTAAATTTGCAATTTATTTACTTTTCTTTTGATAATGAACTTGGTTCCTTGTTTTGTTTTTACTGTATCTGATACTTCTTTGTGACCATACAGTGATCAATGCTTCAATGACTTGGTGTAGTGATTTTGCCAGCTAAAAACTCTTGATGTGCCCAACATAATTAAAATGCATTGTCTGGGTAACTTTTAGCTTAGACACTGAGATATATTTTCAGAGGTGTTATGCTAGTCAATACATATAAATACAGGACTTGAGTTTTCACACATCATCTTGTGTTCACTTTGCAAAATATCAACATGGGCTGTGCAAGAACCTGGCGCAGATTGCCTTAGCACTGAGATCTGCTTGCGAATCATCAGTCACATACCAGTATTAACAACTGACTGAAAAGAACAGAACAAAAGTCAAGCGCAGTTTTATTGTAAAGTAATCATAAATCATGAAACAAATGGTCAGTGCACAATCCAAATTGGCAACACTATTTCTTGATGAACTCAGCTTGAAATCATCAAGATTCTGAAATGTAGGATTGTATATGCATGTTATACCTCAAACTGTTTTTCAACTTGAGCTCAGTTGAAAATTGCAATGTGCATCATACATTAATACACATTATACATGCCAAATATGGTATTTTAAGTCACTGTGTAGTGTTGCTTGCTACCTACCCCACCCCTCCCCAACCTAATGTGTTATGTTTAGTTTCCTTGTGACACAAAAATATGATATGAATGATTTCTTCTGAACACCCTACAGAGTCAGTATTGTTATTATTGTAGATGATTTTCTGACTGCTTTTCTATTTTGCTTAATAGGTCAGGAGCAGAAATTAAACCTCCATATTCATTTTGGAAATATGTCATGTGCACATGCACAATATACACATACTTTTATTGTTCTGTCTCCGGAAGCCGAGACAATGTACTTCTCATCGAAATCCACCACATTGACTGCAGCTCTGTGTCCAACTAACACCCTTCTCAAGTTGATCTCTGTTGGTGATTGCATGTCCCACACTGCTATTGATCGATCCTGAGTGATGCAAAGAAAAAATCCAAGTACAACAAAGGGTTCATGCAGAGATGTTTTTTTATCATACCCCCTCACCATTCTGAAAAGTGTTGATATTTGTAATATATTTTATTTCTGTCTGTCTGTCTGTTACATCTCCTAAACCACTTGTGGAAATTCACAGAACTGTAGCTATGTTGCCTTTTGGAATACCATCTGTGAGAGGGATGTCGCCATTGCTTCCCCCTCCCATGATCCCTTATTGTGGCATAAATGTACACAAATTTAAATTACATCAAAATTTTCAAAACTTGTATGACCAAACTTCATCATGCATCATGCATGTGAAGGATTTTGCATGGGTCACTATCTGAGGTATAATGGGGCTAGGGGGTGGGTTGGGTTTTGTAATATGCAGTATAAAGCACGAGAACAGTGTTGTCCCTTAAAAAGAAGGCACTGAGTTGCACCCTGCTCTTATTAGACTACACCATGTTGTCTCAATAATGCATCATTATGCCATGATAATGCAATTGCCCCTTTCCAAATTCAACCACAAAGTTTTAAGTTGAGTTTCCTTAAATGAATCAACATTTCAATGATATGAATGGCTTCTTTCCACAGTATGTATTCCTGCTTTAAAAATGGATGGAATTTAAGCTTTTGAAATTCTTCTATGGCAAAAAATAAGAAATACTAATAGCAATGTGTTATAATTGCTGTCCAACCATTCAACCGTTTTGCCCGATGACTGTTATGTCCTGCTTCAAATGCCCTTATAGAGACACTGAATCCCTCCTTATTAGATTTTCAACTCTGAGGAATTATCATTGCAGATGATCTAGTCGTAATGTTGCGTCTATAAAAATCCATTTCCTACTGGTACTAGAAGCTCTTTTTAAATACAATCAAGCAAATTTAACACCACCACCAACAGTTTTTCTGAATTGGAAACTGAGCTCTCCTCTTCAATAATCATATCAGATAAAAGACATGAAAACACTTTGATACTGTGCCATTTATGGTCATGCAGTTTTCTTTTTGTGGAATTTCAAAGGCATGGAACTCAAGCCAGTCTGAGTAAAATGCATGTTTTCTGTGGAACAGACCGTGTCATAGTTGTGTGTTATATATACCCCATATCTGACAGGTGAACATGTCAACACAACACTTCAATATTAATGCTGACACTGTACGTGAGACAAATATTCCACAGAACACTATGTCTTTTCATTTCTGACCACAGCCCAATGCCTTTCTATTGGTAAAATAAAAATTAATTCTCCTTTTCATGCCAAGTACATTAACACTGTATTCTGAACTGTTTCTAAATTATGAAAAGAAGCAAGTCTCCAGGGGTGTGTGCGATCCAGGAACCAATATTAGTTGCAAAACAATCTGCCCTTTTTTATGCCAAGAAAAGTAATGACAAGATTTTAAGGTGGGATCTCAATGAGTTCAAAAGTTTTGATCCATGAGGTAGGGCCTCAGGAGGTAATGATAAACAAACTGAAACATATGCTGAATGCATCAATTAGTTTCTCTTTTAATGGCAAGTAAATGTATATATACCTTAAGGGTGGATCTATGTAAATTTATGACCCATGGAACAGTCTCCAGTGTGCCAAGAGATACCCTGGGGCCAATGCTGGTTGTAAAAATCATTTGACTTTGTCATATATGGTTATACAGTGAGGATCTCAATGGTTTCCAAGTTATGATCTTGGGGATAAGAATAGACATAGGGGTTATCAACAGTTTAAGCAACATGAACTATCAACTTATGCAATATTTCAATGATAAATGTAAAGACATGCACATTCATTATAGAAAATAAGCACTGACTTCTCTCAAAATATGTATCATTAGAGGATGACTTTGACCCACCCCACTCCTCCACCCTGAGGGATGGTATTTACTGTTATAAAAAAGAAACAAGTTCCATGGCCATAAAACATCACTGTTTCACTTTACCCTCATTTGTGCATCAGAGACCCCAAAATTTTAATCTGATGCCCACTTTTTAGACCATGGTTGTTTTTTACTCAATCTGACCCCCTCCCCAGTTCTGACGCTGGAGGATTTTTGACTCTCAATTTTGCAATCCATAGGAGATATACTGAAACAGAGTAAGAACTTTCATTAAATGCCTACAGTTAGTTTTGGAGTTATGGCCCTGCAAAATAACACTTAAAAGTGAGGTGATGCCCTCAGGGTCTATGGCAGTAACAGATGATATCAAGCTTGTTATGTCTTGCAATTTCTCAGAAAAAGGCCAAACAACAATAGATTTTAAAATGGTATGTGGAATGGTTATATACATATTTGTTACTGGACGACACTGTGAAATGAAAGGTGCTTTCTCCGTAAAGTTTTCTGTTTTACCACAACCTAAAGAAAACATTAACCTGTTTCAGAAAATGAGGAAAACTTTCTGTCATGTGGAAATGGAATTTAAGGCCCTTTCTAATCAAAAGAATGTTTAAATACTCTTAATCAACGCATTTATATATATATATATATATATATATATATATATATATATATATATATAGACACACACACACACACACACACACACACACACACAATAACTGGTTATCTAACATGCTTCATACAGCCTGGCAAGAATTGCATTGGGGACTTTTCAAAGAGTTGAACTTCTAGAAATTTTCAAGGAGTTTCTATTCTTAAAGAAATTTAACTTTCTGCATGTTAACTTTATCTCTCCATGAACAGGAACAAAAGCAGAAGACATACACATAATTGTGCAACTACAGCAAACGGACTTTACTCCATCAGATATCTATCAGGGTTGCATGTCTTCTAACCCATCCAATTTTATCTCATTTTACTTATTTAATTATTTTTGGATAATTATGTATCCTGATTTTAAAAAAGCCATACATTTTGCTCAGTTAAAACTGTTAGTATTTCCTCTGATAAATATAAACAATATATCAAGAAATTCAAGACCTTTTCAAGGAGAAAGTCATTTGTTAAAATTCTGGGTCTTTTCAAGTACAAAGCCCTTTTTTTAAAAAAAAATACCAGGAGTTTTCAAGGCAGTCAATAAAATGCAGGAATTTTTCATGGCTGTACAATCCATGTTGAAAAATAATAATCCCACATGATTCTACAAATTTTGTAAAGATATGCTTACTTTTGAACATGTGACCATGATTCCATCACAGAATCTCAGATGGAGCACTGCTTCGCAGTGGTGAATAAGTGTGTTCAACATCTCTCCTGACCTGACATCCCAGACTCTGTGGAAAAAATTTTTTTTTAAAACAATAATCTGACTTGATGTTCATCAGAAGTTAAATTAATCAAATATAAACCCAGAAGCTGCTTGCAGTGGGTACGAAATACATAATTTCATAAATTTTGTTGTATGTTATAAATACAGTTTTGGAGATATTTTTTCTATCCCCAGCAACACTCCATATCTCAGACTGATCACAATTATAATATTTGTGAGCCTTTAAAAACAATGTAGAGTCATATCCAAATGTCTGAAGTCACTAAATAGAGCTCCTGCCAAACAGAAATGTCAGGGTAGCTTAAGAATCTCACACCACATATCCATGAAGTCATCCTTTACAACTTTATTCCTTAAGTATCTCATCAAAGCTATCTCTTTCTGCATGCAGTACCTATATTTGTGCTTATTGCACTCCATATGGCACTTTTAATGTTTTATCAACTTTGAACACCAAAAATAATAAGTTCTGTACTCAGCACAATGCCTGGCCTGACATATTTTATAATAAATAAAAATAATCATTTGGTATATGATGTCAGAATTCATCATCAGTGCACACCAATGTCATATACCTCATAAGCTGTGCATAGTACATAGTATGTACATTACTAGAAGAGTTAGCTCCCTTTTACTAACAATGGGAACTCTCTCATCTGGATGTTCGATCTTTCTCCCGTATATTGCACATAATAAAACACACAAAGTCAATTTTTGCATAGAAGGTAGCTTCTGAGACATTAATGAGGCAGATTTTAGCAGCTGGTTTGTACCAACATGGCATGCTTGGATCAAGATGCATGCACTTAGAAGTGGCTTTCTTTATAAAAAGTTTTAAACAAAAGGTGTGTGGTGCATGTGTGTGTGTTTATTAGGGAATGTGGAACTATTATGTCAAACACAGTGTTAAGATCTCTCCAAGAAAGTGACATATTACTGTCTGAAACACCCTGTGATGTTCAAGGATCTCAAGTGTTCCAGCTAAACATGAATAGAGGGGCACTACATCCTGCCCAATTTTTTTAGTGCCCATGTCAAATTTATGATGCCTTTGAACACCCTTATAGAAATTAAAAGCACCCCAACCATTCATTTCCGAAATTTAATTCTGTTCTGGCAACATACTCTTGGCCGGTTTTGCCACAGCCGTGTAATTAGTTTACTTCGGTTTTTATTGTCGAGGCTCATTACTGATGTGTGCGCAATCACCACAGAGAATGCCTACCACAGTAAGAGTTTGTAATTCACTTGCAAAGACAGGATCTAAGCAAAAGAGGAAACTGACATAATATTTTTGGGAAGTGCATTTTATTTTCAATTTATTCATGGGGTCGTAATGATTACTTTATTCCTCTTTCATTCCCACTATCCTTGCACTGTCATCAACAGCCATTGACTTGGTAAACTAAAACTGTTTCTGTTGGGTATGTGTTGCTTTAAAGCATACAAAAATGGGAAACTGCAGCCTTTTTTGTACATATACTATTAAGTATGCGTATATAAAGATATAATTATTGAGGAGCAGTAGCCCTCGATTTAATTTATTCTTTTTTCATTTATACCTGTCCATTCACTGTACACTTTTAACTCTAATTTATTCAGAATGCACGATATATAGATGAAAATATTTCTTCCTCAACGTCAGTACAATGATTTGCCTTTATAATGAAATTAACATATCTGACAACTACGAGAATGATGTGTGAACAAAAAAGTAAAATAAATTTTTAAAAAAAAATTATATTATTTACATTATAATGAGAGAAAGAAATTATACTTTTAAGTTTCATGGTTTTAATTTTATGAAATTAATTTTCCAGTTATCATATAATGTGTGGACCATAAGATCATTTATTATTATTGTTGTTGTTGTTTTATTATTATTATTTTTTCAGCTCAAATTTGAAACTTCAAATCATATAAATATTATTGGAGCATGAAAAGTAAATTGAAAAATAACCATTTGTATTTGTGTTAGATTCTCTCAAAATGAACCTACCAAGCGAAACCAGGACAGATGAAACGGCAGTAGACCCAAAACCTATAACCTATAATGAAGAAGAATCCTAGTTTTTAGTTGCATATTGGTTGAAATAGTGTATACCCGGTAGTGTACAAAATAAATGATGTTGAGCTGAAGTTACTTATTTTTTCTGTTTTGTATTGGTTATTATATGACATCCATTCACACATGGAGTGCCCTGATCTTGAAAGATTGTCCAATCGCGCTCAAAGTGCCCCGGTCAGCACCCGTCATTTGAAATCCTAGCTGGAATACTGATCTCTGATCCAACATCCGTAAGAATTTCAGTCTACAACACTGTTAAACAGTGGAGAAGGAGGGGGCAAAATAATGCACTTACTCCCACTAATGCATGTAAGAACAGTAATACTACAATCCACATATTTAAATCAAAGATAAAAACCAATTTTAGAGTTCAATATGTTTCTTCAATAATTATTAGCCAATCATAAGCTGAGTACATCCACAACTTTGCAGATACAGCTCTCCCAAGCTATGAAAGACAATCACATCTTTTAGCTTCTTTTAAGAAAAGAAGTACTAAAGGTCATCTGCTTGCCTTTTTTAATGACATTTTGTGACATTATTTACTTTTAAGTACAAGTACGATATCTGGATCAACTGTATTTTTCAAGAACAAAACATGAATACTTCCAGCAAAAGCCAGTCTTAATGAAACATTCTTTTGGGCATAGATTGAGTACATAACAAAATTAAATTCCTTTCCGTACTTTTCATTTTTCAAAAGTGTCTTCTTGGGTTGTGAAAAATGAATTAGTTTAGACAACTGTCATGATATGGGCACATCAAACTCAATGTGGGCTGGATTAAAAGCAATGAAAAACATCTTAATTTTCCAACTTTCCAGTCTCAATACTTTCAGACTTTTCTCTAGAATTATCTCTTTTAAAAAATTGAAATACTGTACTTGATTTGGGTAGTTGATCCATTCTGTCACATGGCAGGTCTGACGCATGAAATATGCAAAGGAAAGACAGCCAATAAAGAACTTGGTATCCAACAATTATGTTGTTGGCTGATATAATGATTTTTCTAGACAGAGCCAGCATAAACTGCTGTGTGTAACATGAAAAATGCATGAAGGATTTACAGAAACTTCATAACAATTTGAAAAAAAGTCATTTTGAACACAAAAAAGGACAATTTAGAAGTATATTGTGGGAATCATGCAATCTGATGTCCTGCATGTCCTAGATGCAACCCTACAGACCAAACAGATGGTAATTAAAACAGCCCCAATTAACTTATTTTATGAAGAAGTTAGACAATTTAAATACAAAATATAAAGCTACAATGAGAAAAGTGAAACAAACAATAATAGTTGAAAAGTAAAAGTATACTTCCATGAAGTAAGAAATTTCCAAGGAAATGCTCAGCTATGAAAAGGCAAAAGTAAATTTGATAATTGTGAAGCCTCCTGAGAGTGTTTTTAAGCCTGTGGGGGTAGTAACTGACAGCTGATGGGATTTGGCATCAATCCCTCTAACCAGCAGAGACCACTCTGATCAGACTTCCACCTGGGCCAGCAAATGACCTTTCAGAAATTCTATTTCTAAAACAAGCCAAAAAAGGTAGCAAACCCTTTTTTAAGGTAGGGAAGGCTGCATTGGCAAGGTGATGTATGTACTCCCAATATACTAGGATCGGGAATTATATTTAACAAGAAACGTGTTAAAGGAACACAGACAGAGGGAGTGACGGACTAGGGTTATACTGTATGGGCATGTATCTCACCTGACTGTGGAATCACTGGAGCCAGAGATGATGATGTTTTGGTCATACTGCAGACATAAAACAGACCCAGTATGTCCCGTCAAAACCCGAGTACATTCAAGTGTGTTCCTGTCCCAAATCTGAAATAAATTAGATACAGGATTAACTCATTACCAAATTACATAAATTATATAATGGGCACTGCTAACAGACACGATCCAGATTTATCATCACATAATGTGTTGGCATACTCAGGGTTTGTGCACTGTTCATTTTAATTTTAAACAGAATGAAAAACATACAACCTGATCCATCAGCAGACTATGCAACAGCTGACTGGACTCTAGGCAAACAAACAGATTGTTTTGGATTTTATATTTCTGTCAGTTTAAGCAAAATGCTTTGAAAAAGAGACCAATGCAGATCAGAAGCATTCCATCACATTATTTAGGTTTGCACTGCATCTATATAAAATGCCCATTATCCAGGTTTTTGAGTCTGCTGTGAGAAATGAGACATGGCTAATTAATTTGAAATGATTTCATTTATTCAAAGTAAATTTTTGAAAGAATGCACACCTTTCATTTGTGCAAACAGTTTATACCATACACATATTCTTGTTCGAGTTAAAAAATAAAAGATATTTCATCATCAACCACGTGTACATTATCTTTTCAAAATTTTGAAGTGTCTTTTAATATCGTGTCTATTTTATTTAAACAAACATGATAACCAAGGAAGGCAGCAATTTTTAAAACTAAAAGACATACGGGTACTCGGATTAATCAAAGAGTTCATATGAAAATGATGCAATGGTGCCAAATATACTTTAATAGAATAGCTTCAACAAATTCAATTCCATCATTTATTTCCATTTAGAAAAGCATACATGTATATTTGTAGATCCTGAGAACCAAATAATATATTGTTACAATAAATTTTAATTTTACTTCAAATTTTCATTCTTATATTGCTTAAATTACCAATTCATTTTTGCTCTGTCCTTCAAAGATCATGGCCTTACCTTTATTGTGTTGTCTCTAAGTCCACTAACTATTCTGGTTTCATCATACTGCAGGCAGTAGACACCTTTGCTTGTTTCACTTCTGCAATGTATCCTCTGTAATGTGTGTCTGCCTGTCCTCCAGTTAGTTTCAATTCTCTGAAAAACAATAGTACGATGAACAAACAGTACATTATATGCCCTTCTGTCACAGAATAAGGCAAGAAATAACTTGGTTTCGCCTTAGAACCATTTGATCATTTTCATCGTACATGCATACGTTACCTAGAGTGGATAATTGTTTTTCTAGTTAAGCAACTTAACTAGCATATATCTTGTTGTACATCACTTTTGGCGAGAGACACAAAGAGCACGGTGTGCACGGGTATTTTACCCTTACCAATACTCATTCTCCTGCAGATTTAAGGCAAGTTTCTTTATTAATTCACACATTGGTCTTTTGGGATCTTGTCAAGGAGTGTATGTTCTTTCTCCATTGTGTTCTACAGCCATAGGTGTAAGTGTTACATTTTTATTTTATTTGATATGTGAAGAATACTCAGTTTTAATATCGTAGCGTGAAATGTTGCCTTTACCACTACGAGGATTTGAAACGTTGAACTGTTACAGATCGCTATTAAGAGTTTAATTTAGTAGCATGTATCTATAGATTTTAATTCCGTACCTATTATTATGACCAGTTTGGTTTTATTTTAGCTCTGTGTGTGTGTGGGTGTAGGATGGAAGTGCTGATTTGTAAACTTGTGCGCATGGTGGATCCATGAAGGGTGTGTGTGGCCAATGAAAGTGTCAGCCAATCAAAGAATTCGGAAGAACTGTGTGATTTGACAATGGACAGGTGAACCAGGTCGAAATGTTTCGTTTGCAAGTTTTTACAAGTATTTATATGAGTCATATGTGGTTATGAATCATATGGGCTGTACAAATGACTATGAGTCACGAGTCATATGTTTGGTACAACTGTTATGTGATTACATTTGAGTACATGGAACATATGGTGTTTCACTTGAGTACAATTGAGTTACCGTAATTACATGAGATTATATGAATCTTACTTTCAATACATGAGATTATATGAATCTTACTTTCATTACAAGAGATTATGTGAATCTTACTTTCATTACATGAGATTATATGAATCTTACTTTCATTACATGAGATTATGTGAATCTTACCTTCATTACATGAGATTATATGAATCTTACTTTCATTACATGAGATTATATGAATCTTACCTTCATTTTTGAATATATTAATCAAATTTTTGTTTTCCCATTTGTGAATGTTTGTGTGAAGTAATTGAATGAGTTGTATGTTTAGAGCATGAAAGAATCACACTGTATATGTTGTAGAGGATATACATATTTTATAAATTCATTTCATAAACTTCCATCTTTCATCACACTGTGTTGTGTCGTCATTTAATCCAAGAATCCATTCACGTCAAATCCTGTTACACCTTCCCATAGTTAACTGTCCTCTGTGTAGGAACTAGAAGGAAATGGTTGACTCGGGAGATTACTGACCAAAATTTACTCTGCAGAAACATTATTTTCTCATTTGACTTGCTGTTAGAGTGACCAATGACACTCCAGAATCTATTCTTTATGACCCTAGTGCAAGCCATACCATAATTATAGTTACGTTTTAGTCTAGAGCACGCCACAATCAGAGTTGCCTCCCCCCTGCTCTGTACCCTACACTGGCTATCCATTCGATCCAGAATTAAACACAAAATTTGTTCTCTGTGCTACGTTTCACTGACGGGCTCCAGTCCAACATACTTATCCGACCTCACCCATGTGTACACACCAGCAAGATACTTACGCTCCTCTTCTGACACTTGTTATCTCATTATTCCCACTATGAAGATCAAGCCATATGGACAACGTTCTTCTGCATACCAGGGCCCAGCAACATGGAACAAATTGCCCACTGAACTTAGACATAAAGACATAGTGATCTCATTCAAGAGCACTCTTAAAACTCGCCTATTTCAACTGCAAAAACAGACTTAAAGACCAAATACTGTTTCCTTACCTTAAATATTTTCAGCATGTTTTCTTTTTTCTAATTTCAAGGTGTTTGTGTTTGTTTTTGTAATCATATCATTATATATGTTTTTTAAGTGTTGTCAAATGTTGTAAAGCGCTTAGAGCTTCTAAAGATTAGGTGCTATACAAAGTCCTCATTATTATTATTATTATCATATTAGAACAAATTTATTTTGCAAAATGTGCTTTTTGTGGGATCAAAACTACTGGTAATTTTAATTTATGTGCAAGAAAGAAAGTTTTACTCGTAAGTTCATAAGGGATTTTAGTCAGAGCCCACAAGACATACAATGTTCCATATTAATATCAACAAGCAAAACATGGTCTCTGCAGCTCAAAGTACTTAATAAGATCTGACAATGAAGATCTGTACCTACAGTTGGACCTTCAGAGAATTCAAGTGTTTGAAAGGCAGTCATACAACCTTTGATTGTTTAGACCTAACAAGAGCTCTCCTAAAAAGGAAACAGTAGACATCTGTAACTACAGCGAAAGAGTGGTGTCTATGTTTACTATATTTCCTAGTGCACCAATCACAGAAGTCTCCATTTCACACTAATCATAAATGTAGTGTTGCTGGACCTGGACAATGTATCAGCAACCTTACTCAAAAACTATGCCTACATATGATAGATCACTAGAGATCACTTGAGATGAGCCAAACATGAATGTGGAGAATCTGAGGACTGGTGTGAAGCTGAGTGCCTCTGTGTTGCCAGAGCAGTTTCATCCACTAAGCAGACATGATTTTGGTCTTCCATAAAAAAAGCTGAAAAAATTTTATGGGGAGTTTGGGGGTCCTCCCCCAATGGGGTCTTGAAGGGCAGTGCCCCCAATCGGGGGGTCCTGGGAGTCGAAGGCCCCAGGCCAGAAACAAATTTTACAATCATAAAAAACTGATCCTGGTGCAACTTATAATCATAATATGAAACAAAATAATCATTTGAAAAACTAATAAACTTACCAAAAATGTTCAACTTGACTTGAATAATTTCACAATATTTATTGTCACATGAATTTGTTCTCCAATACTATTGATGCTGAAGTTATTTCATGTGCATGTCAGTGTTCACATCGTAATTAAGTCACATTAATTTGTCAATTTTTGAAGCAAACATATACTTCTCTCTTTTCATAACAAATCTGTCAAATAAACCAAGTACATCAACTATATAAAAATAATCCCAAACATTCACTTGTCTTTTCTCCACTGGACAGAACCTGTTGATATGCCAGTCGAGATCTTTTTGCGGCTTTGACAAAGATTTCTTTAGCCTTCCTTTTTGTCACCACTGACTTTTTTGGCTCAATGTGTAATCGTTTCTTTTCCTTCTCAATGAGAGCCTTTTCCTTTCAAGCTAGTGCTTGTATTGATGACATGCAGTATGCATATTCTGACAGAGGGCTACATCTGTTCTCTCATGCAAAAAATCTTTCTTCTTATAGTAATTAACTGCACCTTTTCCAGATGCCTTATGAGCTTCAATTTTTCGGTATGCAGCCTCTTTTGTAGGTGCTGTTCCAAACTCTTCCAACCGCAACTACTATAATTTAGATCTTTCTTGCGGAGGTCACAAAATGTCAGTCCTCTAGCGTTCAGTTTTCTTATAAAATGAACAACAAAAATTTCTGTCAACTTTTTGCTCCAGCCATTCCCATTTCTATACGTTTTTAAACCTTTATCTTAACTTCTCGTATCATGGTCTCTCTCAACAACTCAGGATGCCATGTTTTGCAAAGCCTTGCTTCTTCTTTCCATTGCCATCAGTTTCCATTACACGAAGATTCATTGGATGAATTTAAACTTTTGACCAATCAGAATACTCTTTACAAGAGTCATGTGCCAACTAATATATAGAATGAATACTTTACAAGGGTTGTTGCGAAATGGGACCAGACAAACCGTTTTTAAAAAACTGGATCGGAGATGATATAAAAAACTGACTATATCAAGAAAAATCTGATTCAAGTCAGGAGAAAAGTGGAATTCCGCTTTAAAACGGAGAAAAATCACCTCTGACTAAGGTAACATTTTAAGTTGGTCGATCAATATGTTGAGGACACTGATGAAACATGACCTTTGCGATACACTGAGAGACAATAGGATAATACAACCTGTGGATGTCCTGACCTTGTGAAGTACCTTTGGAATCAATCGAATGGGTATAAATATATAAGGTAACAGTCAATCCCGCTTCTGGCTGATGATGTCCAGTGCCCCGAATCTTTGATCTGGGACAACGGTAATGCAAAACGGAAGTTTGTTGTCAAGCTTTGTCACAAACAAGTCCACTAGAACAGAGGTTCTCAAACTGTGGTATGTGGACCACTGGTGGACTGCAAACTCCATGCAGGTGGTCGACAGAAAGATCGTGGAACAATCAAGATATGAACCTTGCTAAAAAAATATATTTATCCATTTCTTTTGAAAGAAAGGAGTACCGATATTAATACAAGTTGTGTGCTTTTATTTGTGGAACAAAAAATGTTAATTATAATTAAGTTTTTTTTAATATGTAGTGTTTTATGCAAAGAACTTTACAATACTTTGCTAATGGTACAATCAACATTCTGGAAGATCATTAAGTGGTTTGCCAAGAGCCTCAGCAATGTTTAAGTGGTCTGTGAAAAAAAGCCAACCCAAGAGAAATTTGATCTTACACTAAATACTGTGTTTCATTTATTATCCAGTTTTGACAGACCAGTAGCTGATGCAAGGGACACATCTTGGTAATCCTTAAAATACCGAGAGAGAATGGCAGGAATGAGACTGCCAAATCAAGTCTCAGATTTGGGAGGCGCAGCTCTAAGAAGATTTTACTATAATCTAGCAGAAACTCTGAAGTGTCTTATGTGACACCTTTGGTGCATCTAGTATTAATGAGGGTTCTTCCACTGTCGAATGAGTAAGCCAACCAACAGTAAAAGGTAACATATTACTGACACTAAAGCCACTTTCCTGAGTCACAATAACCCTGACCTTTGACCTATCGAGCCAAACTTAATAGACTACTTTGATACCCTAAGTTCAAGCCGTTAACAAACTTGGGTCAAGGATGTGATCTAGAACTATATTTATTGTATTATTTTCTTCTTTCCCATAACCTTTTTATACCCAAATCAATAAGCTTCTTTCACACAATGTGCAAGTCACCCACAAACTGAAGTAAAAGTACATGGCTGAGCTTAAATATTTTGTGCAGAATCATTTCTTTCAGTTACAATGACACTGACCTTTTGACCCCAAAATCAATAGGCTTCCTCTCACCATGTGCATGCCATCCACATTTGGTCAATGTCTTTGAACTAGAACTAATGTTATCTTGCAGAAACAATCTGTCTTTTTTCAGTCACAATGGTCTTGATCTTTGACTTTAAACTGAGAGGCTACGTCCTTATCCAAGCTTTCTAAGAAGTCTGGTCCAGTATGTGATGTAGAGCTAATGTTATTGTACAGAAACTATTTTTTTCTCTTTTAGTCAGTGACAATGACCTTCTACCTTATGACCCCAAAATCAACAGACTTCTCCGTTTTTTTCAGGTAAAAACTATCCACATAGTTCAGTCTAGATACATGATGCAGAACTCAAGTTATTGTGCGGAAACCATTTTTGTTCTTTCACGCAAAGTAGCCTGTCCTTTGATGTTGAAATTGATAGGGTTCTGTATTTTTACCCCAAGAGCAAGCTATTCATAAAGTTTTGTAACTGCAGATGGTGAGCATTCATATAAAAAGAAAATCAGGTACAACCTCATCATTAGTTTTGCTGTGTAACAGACATAATGTCTAGCTCTGTAATGAAAGGTCCAGACCAGCAAAGCTGATCAGCATGGATCATACATATCATGACCATTACAGTTTGTTGTGCAAGAAGTTAATGTTCATAAACTGCAAGTGATCCATGGAAAAGTACTAAAGTAAGTACACACAACATCTGCATTACCTGTACTCTTTGTTGATTATCTATCCTTAAGTAAGAACCATCACACTGAAGAGTACCAGAAAATCTACCCGAGCACTGAATGTCCATAAATAACAGCAGAGTATTTAAACATTCATCAAATTTGGACTTACTGAAGTTCATAAATCCCACAAATCCAATACACAAGGAACAGTATATGTTGGAAAGTGAAGCTTTTCAGTGTGGCACAATTATTGTGATCACACTAGTAATCTTCAATTGTAAGCCTGTTTAGCTGATTAATGTGTGCTCATAAATTGTTAAAGATTTCCAAAGGTTATGTACATTTTTGTTGACTTATAATATTATTTAAAAGGACTGTTGCTGCGGCTATTAAACCAGTATAAGCATTATTTCTAGTTTCATTATTTAATATGAGACGGAAGTCACAACCTTGTCATATTATATCCAATCTCTCTCAGAACTCATTGATGCAATATATGTAGGTAACAAGTGACCATATACTGATGGCACCATAATGTAATGATCACACCAAGTCGAGCTACACAATAAGCACTGATTATACAAAAAAAGCAGAGATCCTGAAATTCTTATGCCATTCTCATAAACAGCTACAGAGATACACTGCTTCTGATCTCCAAGTTTTTGAGTAAATTCTCAGTCTTTCTTTTGACAGTTTATAACAGAACTTGATTAACCATGAACTGGGTCGGATATTGATAAAAAAATCCTTTTCAATTACAAGCAGAGTTGAATTAGTATCTCTCCCATACACTGGTTCATATCAGATATTGATGATTATAACCTTAGTCAAGAGACAGGTCCTTTTGTTATATTTCTATTTTTTACTAGATTATGGGAACACAGGTAAAATCGATAAAACATGACTAAACTTTGTTGTGTAAACCACATTCCCTCAAAATGTCCTCATACAGTTTCTTCAAGCAGTTCATGTCAAAATACTTCAGTCTCACACATTGGAATTTGACCCACTTAAAAAAACATGTTCCTCTGTCAGTGGAAACAGGCATCATATGTATGCTAGTCAAGGTTTACCCTTTAGGAGGTATGCAAGAATCAAGTGTGTCCAATACACAATTGTCACAACACCATCTCATCTCCCAAGATTTCTTCCATATGAGGGATGCCACTCCCCAACAGAGAATCAAACTCACTTAGTAGAATTTTCATTTCAGATATTTTGACAAATAGGACAAACAATTTATACAGTATTTGAAGTCAGTATAAAGAATCACACAGTGAAAGATAACTGTGTGGTACCTTTGGCAGATTTACCTGCCCTTTCATTACCCTTTATACTAATAGAATTAGGCAGAGAACAGTACATAAGTTTTCCTAAATTTATCAAAGCATCATGTTTCTGTAATATCCTGGTTAATAATGGGTTACCAGATAAAAAATTCTGCAAGGCTTTCGATGTGGAAAGGGAATCCGAAAAGATATTTTTTTTTGAGCCGTTTCAATATAGTTCAAAGATTTGTGAATATGTATATGTTGAATAAAGCAAGAGAAATCCCTCTCTTCCATGCATAAATCCCTGTGAAATTTAATTTAAGTGCATGAATACTGCATACATGATTTGCCATGATGCTTTTAAAACTGCCAACATTCATGAATATAAATAGTTTGTACTGGTCATGTAAGAGCTCATTTCTAAATGATGTCACAAAAGATTAAAAAAGTGTTAACATAAATGATAATTTGTTTTGTAATAATTCATGGATCAATATTATGATGAGCAGTGAATCCCCTATCTTCTGATCAATTTAGTCAGAGCAATTTAGATGATGAAATGATTCAGTGATATATCAATATACATAATGATACTAAAGGTGTAGAATTGATATAAAACATGTACTTACAAAAGTTACTGTTAATCTTCAACAGCCATAAAAAGTTATTGCTTGCTTGCTTGCAACTTCCTTCTTTACATGCATTAATATGTATCACACTGTAGATTACTTACTGTATAATATGTATCGATATGTGACACAGGTGTATCATTCTATTAACTGCCAAATAATGACATACCTCTATGTCCTGGATAATTTGTGGATACAGGTCTCTGTAGAATTTGTGATCCTTTGGAATTTCCCCTAGTTTTGGTTTGAATAAATACTGGCCCCTGAAATTCATCATAGTATTCATTATGTAATTAATAAAACTAAATATGTGTTCATGAAACATAAAAATTAACATTTAACTATGGTGCCTTGGAAACTGACCAAAACAAAAATGAGAGCTCTGATAGTGACAGATAACATGTGAAAGAAATTTTGATCCTTTATAGTCAAAGGTAGTGAAGCTAAGAATGCTCAAGTACAAAAATGCTACAGACAGAACACTACTAAGAAATTATAACATTTATGTCTGTAATCAGCAATTTCAAATCATGCAGCAGCAACACATATATAACTCTTTCACACCCATTCAAAAGAAAAATCGAGCTGTTTTGCTAAGTTTACTTTTCTTACCTCAGTCTGGTTATTTCAGTCATGGATTCCATGCATTAGAAACTGCTTTTAAAAAGAACAAACCCTTGTTGTCTTCTGCTGTGCCTGACAGAGTTGTTATAAAATCAAACATGAAAAACAACAGATATATCAGAAAAAGAAATTCACTCAAAAGCAAATTAAGGTCTCTCCAACTCTGATAACACACACATGCATGCACACGTGTGTGAAGGCACACAAGTCAAGCTGTTTGATACAGCTCCAGACACACGGGCAATACACATCACCTGCTACACAAATCCAAACTCTCAGGAGCTACTGCAAAGTCCAAAAAAACTAGAAATGTGTTATGTCAAACTGGTTACTTCTTTGTCTAACACCCACAATTCGCCCCAGCTGAATCCAACAAAAATGTGATTGCAAATGAAAACTCCTACATTTATCAACCAGACTGGTTCATTCATCAGTCCACATGCTATTCCACAAGAAGATTTCCATGCAGCGTATAATTGCACTAGTGACAGCAACACTTGACATATTTTCTCAGTCACTAAGCACTTTGTTAGAACTGTACTCTGTAGACCTATTGTACGGCACAGTATCTTACCGTTGCCGACCATAGAACATTTTCCAAATCAGAACTGATGAAAGTTAAAAGTTATCCATATAAATGATATTAATTACTTATTGTTATTTTCATATGACATCCATCAATTAAATGTGATAATTCAATAATAATACCAAATGGTTTTATGTTTCTATTTTCTGATGAATTGAACTTATTTACTTGAGTCAACTGGATGCCCCACTGCCATCATTAACATATTTGTATTAATACACAGTATTTTGAAAAATATAATGTAACCCTGCAAATGGGATTTCCATGTCTTGATACAAACCCCAACTACGTAAGTTTCAACGGAATTAATCAAAAATGTCTGAATAAATTTAAAAAAACGAGTCAATAATCTGACTTGTCAATTTTTCAGAAAATATGTTTGTGCTAAAAATATACAGCAAAAGAGGTTACTAGTTCTAGTACTGCTTGCACACTGCAACTGGATTGACTTCCTCTTAAGTAACAGACCTAGACCAAATATACAAAGTGACAATACTACGACTGGCAGATTGTACCTGTTAAGTAAATGTAACACCTTGTAAACTGTGAGTACTGCAAACACAAATTTCCACCCTGCACCTGTTGCATTTTTATTTACATATTACATGTGTGACAAATGCATGAGCATTCATCCATTCAATTATGAGTTTTCCAAATTTAGACATACTGTTACATGGGAATACTGAACCATTTAGTTTCTTTTCTTATCTTTAAGTTTTTGAAAATGTTTTACTGCTTTAAAGATAAATGATATATATATATATATATATATATATATATATATATATATATATATATACACACACACACACACACACACATAACATATATACTGCTACAACATTTCAACCTTAAGACAATCCATTTAGTTCTAGAAAGGTACTCTGTCACTTTAAAATGAAAGAAAAGAAGAAAAGGAGGAAATGGAGAATAGTAAAAGAAATGTTGCTTACATTTATATTTTAAAGATAATATATCAATATATATGGAAAATATAAGCATTTCTACAAAAAAACCCAAATATGGGAGTATGCATTTATTGGCATACTCATTCACAAAAACATACAATGACACATACAAATCTGCACATCAGCCTCATACACACAGATATATACATGTATGTATTACCATTCATGTTTCCAATAACACAGTTAATGACTATCACCTGTTTGTACATTAACCTTCTACTGTCAAACTTTTCCCATTTACAGTTTGTACAAGTGCTACATTTTTGTAAATGACAGTTAAAAGCAACAATCTTTCAGAACTAAAGACCCACTTGGCCTTTCTCTACTAATGCTCCAATTAGAAATACATTGTCATAAAGAATCATCACATTAATTATATCATCAGCCTGAAATCTGTCTTTAATTCCAAGGAAAACATCTATGTCCTTTGTCGTTTCCAATCAGTTTTTCATATATACCTCTAGGTCATTTTCCTATACATTTATAAAAGACTGTTGCATATCTGAGTTGTAATAGATACTAAATTAATTTTTTTATGATTTTAAGGCTGCAAGTAAGCCTTGAAAATCGATAAAATTAATGCAAATAGAAAATCTATATTTTTTTTACTATCAAACTTATCCAGGAACCATCCTCATTAATAAAATCATTCCCAAATGAAACACCTTTCTGAAAAAATGTTCTGCAATACAACTTTTTCCATTTATTGTAATACAAGGATTAAACCATATTTGTGTTTCTAAAATCTGCTCAGCTGTGACTATTTTTTTAATGTATATGTTTCATACATGTCTAGCCAAAAAGGATTAGACTCCTTTTTTTCACCGAATTAAGAAACAAAAAAACCCAACAGAAATTATCAATATTTGATACTAAAAATCTTAACAAAATTTCCTTTTAGAATCATCAGACAATATTTGTCTGAGCCATGTACTTTTCAATGCACTCAAAAACTTGAATATATCATATTTAATTGTTCCCTCATGATAATCCTCCACAGAAATATTTTTGCTTCATTTTGTCTCTTGCCCCATGCCATATTGTTGTTATAGGGTTTAATGCCATTTTTCAGCACAAGATAGGCTATACCATGGCGGCCAGTATAAATGGTGAAGGAAGAACCTGGGAAAACCCTGGAAAGAACCACGACCCACAAGAAGCTACTGGCAAGCTTTCTCACATACCCACATTGGCAGAGCCCTAGACTCGAACCTACACAGACAGAGGTGAGATGGCAGTGATCCATAATGGTGAGTGCTTTAGACCACTCAGCCCCCACCCCCATGCCATATAAACTTGTAAATTAGATGGATTAAGTTCACAAGGGACCTATCAGGATAGATTCAGTAATGATAATAAAACTTTACAGACAGCTAAACTCTTCCTGTTGACAACATTTGATATTTTGCCCTGTAAACTAATGGGCTTCTTTCTTAAACCAAATGCATAATGCTTGGTTGTTGATGGTGGGCAACTCAAGTTATTGTCAGAAATAAAAATGGTAACAGATGATGAGCATCATCATAACATGTTCCACCTTCAGGCAAGCATACAGAAAAGTGTGATAAGAGACAAAACAGTCAACAAAACCTCACTTGTATTTTGTTGCTTTTACAGTTGATGACTTATCTTTGATGATCACAAAAAAATAATCCACATTAGGAAGCAATATCCATTAAGTTTGATAAAATTAGCATACATTCAAAGAAATCAAAGGAATCTTTCTGTCATTATATGACATACTCATACGATTTCAAAGACATAAAAAACGTTAAATATAAAGTATCCAAGGTTGAATGCTGCGATGTTAGAAGATGTCATTTACAGCACAATATTATAGGCAATAAATCGAATGAAAACGGCATCCAGGAGGAACAAGAATTATATTAAAATTGCTATCATGCTTGTCAAAGCAAAAACAAAATAGAGACCAAAACCAGAACACCGACTTTATCATTTACACAAACTGTCACATAGTGTAAAGGCACCAACCTGTACTCTCCCAAGGATTTGGAAAACGGAAGCTCACACATTTTTCTAAATATTATGGAGTCCAGAATGTAAAGAAAATTGTAGACCCAGTCTCGAAAATGGGAGTACCAGACTAAAATATTCGATGTCCCAGCAGCAGTGACCCACTGTAGACAGAATGCAGACCAATGACAAGGAAAGTGATCCCTTGATGTTGCTTTCACATGTCAAACAATAATTTGCATGGTAGTATCTGAAAACCATGAGTATTTTACTAGACTGTAAAGAGATCCTCAACTTATCAATTATTGTGAGTTTCATAAAACCACATTAAAATCAAACCCTTTATATAAGCAAGTTCTTTGAAGGGACTGATGCTCTATTGTCTTAGAAGAACTTCCAGGAATTCAAGACCCTTTGTCACTTTAACTGCTCAAAGCTGAATCTATCTCTGATATTGCTGTCTGACAAGCTTTTCAACTTAGCCAATGCTGCAGCCATACTGGATTTAAGATCAGCACCATTTTCATTTAGGACAAACTATACTCAATTAGAAGACATCTGTTGAAAACCACGTTGATATGACCATCCATTCAGAAGAATTAATGACAAGATTTTTAATATACTCACTGTCACAGTCAAAATCTAGGTCAGATCTGCACCATTTGGACCAACAAGATTATTCTGGTAAAAACTCAGGTAAATCCCACTGTCGATATGACTTACATTTAAAAGAAGCAGCAATGGCAAATTTTCAAGATGGCTGACATGGTGACCACACTGAATCGTCATAACAGCACAATTTCATTATGTACCACGCTGACCAAGCTGACATCATAATAAGTGTTCTGGTGAAAACCCAATGTTGACATTCCATCTAGGACTAACAGTGACAAGATTGTGACATGGGAAGTGTGGTGACTAAATTGGTCATCAGATCAGCAGTTTTTATTCAAGACCAAATAGATACCACAATAAGTCTTTTGGTGAAAACCCCATGTTGATAAAACTTTTCATTCAGGAGTAGCAATATCAAGATTTTCAAGATCGCTGCTGTGGAAACCATATTTGATATCCTGCAGGAATCATTTTCATGTAGACACCAAAAGATATCTTTTGATGAATAACCCATGCGGTAATGACTTTTTGTGCAGGAGTAGTGATAAGATTTTTAAGATGGCTGTTGTTGTGGTTATATCGGGTGTCATTTCAGCACTATTTTCATTTAGAACCAACATTATAAAAGTCTTATAGTGAAAACTACCTGTCAACATGACCATCATCTATTCAGGAGGAGTAGTGATAACAAGATTTTCAAAGATGGTTACTGTGTTGGCCATATTGGATGCTAGATTGGCACCATTTTTGTTTAGGACTAATGGACATCATAAGAAGTCTTACAAACATCATTATAAATCTAACAGTGAAAAACCCATTTTGATATAATCAGGTGGAATAGCAATTTCAAAAATGTTCATGATGGCTTCTGTGGTAGTCATGTTTAATGTCTGAGCAGCTCCATTTTCATTTAGGACCAAGTAGGCCTTGGAAGAAATGTGTGTAAAATTTCATGACAATTGTTCCGAAGGATTATCGATAGCAAACTTCTGTTAACAGCTAGACAGTCTATTACCAGTACAGGTAAAAATAAATTCTGTTAAAACTTCTAGGAACCTACCATCCTCTCCTTTCTGCAAGACCTCTCCACAAACTGTCTGTTCGCACCATTCTTTCTATCAATTTCTTCCACAACATTCCATCTGAAATGACTCTGTACCATTCTTTGCACACCAACTCTGCTGCGTAGAGGGATTTGGCATCAAGGTATGATAGAATGTTCTCTGCTACATGATCTAGTCCCTTGGCTGGAAGCAAAACCACAAATCATTTAGAATTTCCAGTGGCAATTGGAAACATTAATTATGAAGCAGAAAATTAGTTCAAACGAGAGTGATCTTGACAATGAAATGTTGGGCCATGTGACATGCCTAAAAAAAGGACAAAAAAAAAAAAAAAAAACTGCCAGAGAGTAATCAATAATTACATGGCTTGCCTCTATGAAGCATTCTAGCAGTAGATAACAGCCATTGTTAGCATTAAATATGCAGAAAATAAATTCAGACTACAGTGATCCTGACAATATGAAGACCCCTTTTCTAACTGATCTTTATTTGCAATTTTTAATCTTACAAGTTTAGATCATAAGGTTTATTCTGCACTAAAAAAACAGTATTGTGCAAATGCGGCACATCAAGAAAAAGAGCACAACCATCCACACCCAAATACACACACACACACACACACACAGGTCTCACTAGGAATTTAAAACTAAGAGTCCAGGACTCCCATTTTGGTAAATATAGGAGTCCCACCAGCAAAAGTAACAGTCATCTCCCAGAAATTGTGGAACATTGCAGATTAGAAAAACTATTGGTTGCTACTGAGTTTAATTTCCACATCCTTTATACCACTGACATATAGCTCTTGTTTGTCCATCAGAGTGAGACTGAATTTTGTCAATCCAAGGGAAGCTCTTATTCCAAACACTAAGCCAGGCATTACACACTTTCTAACATTTGATTACTGTCCCATCTGAACTATCAGTTCTAGCAACTTTAGCCCTCTTCTGAAGCCCATTACAATCTTCATCAATTTGCCGTTTAACCTACAAATACTTATTCAAATTTGCAAATGGCATTTTGTCTAAGTCTCAACATGTCTTGATTTCAAGGCCACATGCACTACTTATTCAGCTATGCTCAGAAATGAACATAATATAATCCGAATTTCCTCTGACCCCCAACACCCCATTTTTATATTTGGACATTTGTGTTGGCATGTAGGGCAAATCCATCGTGTATCGAAAAGCTAGCGTTCACCAACACTACATGGTGTCCGCAAAGGGTTGCCACTTATTAGATGGCCTAGCAAACTTAACAACCTTTACTCAAGATACACCTGCATGAAATCGAATATGATTTATTTTCTCAGAAATTGCAAGTATAACATTTGTTCCGTCTTTAATGTGCTGACAGATAAGACGAAATATAGCATATTTGAAATTTGACCTGGAATGTGCTATTTGCATTCCTAGTCAAATGACTACAGAAATCTCGCAACTAACATGTCAATGACATCAGAGGTCAAATAGTCATGTGATATCAACAAGAAACAGTTAATGAGACCATAAATAAACAGTTAATGAGACCATTCCAACTTCATATGACCTCGACTTCATAGGTAATTTGGTTAAATGCATACAACCTTTTAATTATTGAATCATGCAACATGTTACCTATTTTCTTTAGTTAACTGCCTATTATGATGTGAGAGAGAGTGAGTTCCAGACACAGAACTGACAAAAAGATTTAAACGTTTTAAGGCGAGTGCAACAATCAGACTATCTGGGCTATGGTATGGGAATTCAAAGAAATGAAACTTTAATGGAACCCCTGTATAATCTTCATAAAATATGACATTTTTTAAATTCTGGTCACAAGTACGTCAAGATAAGTTGCACTATATGCCTTGCTACAGGTTTATACCGTCAAAACATTGAAATGGTTAGTTGAACTAAGGTCTCAGGGACTTCACTCACCTGGCAGTGCAGATATGAAGTCCCTTTGTAACATTGGCTTGAGGAATGTGTTAACCTGACCATGCTGATAATGGCACATACGAGACAATAAGTGTTCCACAAATGAAACTTGGTCATTTTCATTCCAACTGTCAAAATACTTGGTGCATATGTCTTTCTCTTGTAAGTATGCTGATGAGGGCTCATGTGTCTTTCTATTTAGGGAATTTATCTGTGCAACTGCCTCAGCCTGAAAATAAAGAAAATTTTGGTTCAAGTAATACAGAACATATATGTAAGCAACTTTTAACAGCAGTGTCACCAATATGTGATACACATGCCCCACTACTTACAGGTTAATGCCCTTGTACAAAAGGGAAATTTACACAAAAAGGTCACCAAAAAAAAAAAAAAAAAAATGGATTTGCTTTATCATGTGCAATATACAAGTAGAGAGAGAGAATAAACCCGACCTAGAAGATTCTCAATTCATTCTATGCTCTGAGCTGACAATTAACCCTTTACAAATGCCAGTTTAGAGGTTGTGATTTATGCATGAAGTTGGTAATTTTACATCCCTTTTGAGGTTACTTCTTTTGCAATGATAAATCTTTTTTTTTCAAGTAGGAAATTTTGTTTTGGACAATTAATTGGTATAGGATATGCTCTACTTCATGAAATGGTTGGTTGCCAAAGCAACCAAATCCTGACTAAACTTTGTAAAAAAATTGTCACAATATTATAAATTATTCAGAATTTAATTCTATTGAGCTTTCTCATTTTTTGCCCGTTGTCATACTTTTAATGTTTCAATTTTATAACTGAGAAAACTAAGCATTTCTATTTACTGGGCTTAGAATGTTCCACCTACATGTAATAGAGGCATACCAGTTGTTTTGTTGTTAGTGAAGTGTCAAGATAGAACAATTAAAATCTCAATAAAGTTTGGGCTATATCTTCTGTGTTTATATTTTTCTTAAATATATTCAAATGGTCTTAAACATTTAAAATACAAAAAAGTATTTTTGTCTAACACTAAATTTGTTAAAAATGTACTGTTACAATGGTGACAGTTTAAAAATGCAGTGATATTTTATTAAAGTATTAATATTTATGTCTCCAAAGTAGAAAACTTTCTATGGTGTTCACATTAATGCCTATATTCAAAATCAAAAGATGTAAGAAAGCTGTACTGTAAACAATTTAATAAAGGGAGGGGGAAAGCACTTGAGTTCGACGTGTATATTTACATACTGTCATGTATAAATATATATTTAAGTACCACATTATTTTGATCTGAACAAGTGCAATATACCATGATGATCACCGATAATGAACCAGGCTCTTATATATTTAGATCGGAATTTTATCAAGAGAAACTTAAAAGATCAGCTTTAAAATGTATTACATTATTTAACTGATGATATGAACTTTAATATTGTATGTATTCATGAATATTTTGTCTTGAGTCATGGAAGCAAACAAATTTTATTTCATTCACCAACAATTAAAATTGATGTGTGTTCCTCTTTTCAAATCTATTTTTTTTCCTTTAAAAAAGATGAGAATGAACACATCAGACCATCAACTCTGAAAAAGTATGTTCCACTTAACCAAAGAGACTTGAAGTATTCCATTCCATTAAATGTTTACATATGCAGTATCTGACAAGGTTGCTCTCTTGCAACTAAATACTGTATGTATAAATCATGCAAATTTATGCAGGAGTACCAAGGCTGTCAGAAAGCAGTACAAAACAAGTTTTAAAATTCCATCATCTAGGTAATTAACAAAGCATAAAAACTGAAAAATTTCAAGTAATGTGAATACAATGGTTGAAATAAAAATACAGCACTTCTGGAAAAATAACTTGACTGTGAATTTGTAATAATATTCTAGCAGGTATTATGACTATCGTAGGAAACTTGTTCTTTCTGTACTTTCATCAGTAGCATGAAACTGATTTTTTATATTTATGTGAGAGATATCATAATAATCTGCTCCTTATACCTTGGATTAAAAACAAACCACAAACATCAGTTGTCAAATGATAGAACTCAATTTGCATCTGTTTCAAGATCTGATAACAGTCTGACATGGGCAATCAAAAGCATCTCCTTTCAACTTTGTTTGAAAAAAATAAGCTGTCTTGTTTAAAACTGAACATTCATGTTGCATAAAAATTAAATTTCAGAGGGAATGCAAGAGGAACATTTCACAAAAGTGGCCCGTTTTGGGCAAAGGTGCAATGTTTTTTAAGATAACAAACTGAGCATACTAGAAGGATCACACTATCAAGTGAAGTGGGCAACAAAGTCTCCAAAAAATGTAAAATTTACCTTCTGTTAGGAAAGTGAAAATGACTCTGCCCTGTGATTTTTTTTCTGCACAATGAGTGACAGTAGTTAATGTCTTCTGAGATGCTTCCTCGCTATAACCAGGCAGTGTTGACAGTGTTGTGTTGTAGCCCAAGGTGAAATGTATTGTTCACCAACAAATGCTTGTACACTCACAGGCTTGTTTCAATAGCTGACTATTAACCCTTTCCCTTACAGTACACAAGCTGTCGAAATTTAGCTAGATCAAAGATGTATACATGCAAATTCAGCCTCATGACTGGACCATTATTGCTTAAGGATTAAACATGTGATTCACATTTAAGTGTAAATACAATGTTTTCTATCTTCTTAATTGTATTCCTAAACATAGTTGATAGTCATCTGGAATTTAATTTTTCATACCTCAGAGGATTACTTTTCTTGTTTAAACAGTAGGATAAATTTACACTGTTCAAGAGAAGCTCAACAAGGTGTGTCTCTCATCAAAACTGCACTTAAGTTTGCGCAATGTCTTTGAATAAAGTAAATGTGTGAACTTATTACAAAAGAAGTCACTAAATCTTTTCTGACTGAAAAATGTACAGAATTAATGCTTGTGATGCACTGCTATAATAGTAATATTATCTAAAATCTGATTTAAATTTGATCTGGCATTATGTCTAGTACATTACCTTCTTCAGAACTAGGAAATGTTTAGAATCAGCAGACAACGATGTAGCTAAATTGTTTCGGTCTCCGTGAACCTCTAATGATTATGCTTGCTGGGACCATACACAGTAAACAACACCCATTTAATACAGACCACATACACGTTGCAGTGGTCATTCGTGATGACTTAAGGTGAAAGTGTGGTGTGCAGAAGAATTCTCTGCAACCACCGTGGCAACTGTAAGGGCACCAGGACAGATGGTGGAGTTTTTAAACCCTCTCCACTCCCACTGTGACACATGGGGTTTGAAAAAAATATGAGCTATACTGTGGGTATGTGTGTGTGTATATGTATATACATATATATATATATATATATATATATATATATATATATATATATATATATATTACACACACATATATAGTTTTTGTTTTGCTCCAACTTCTCCCTGTTTAGCTTTCAATTCTATCTGTCCAAAAATAAAAAGCCACTTTTACGTAATCGAAAAAATGAGTTTCCAGTTGGCCGACCATCCATTTTTCACTGCTGACCCTAGCACCTCCCCCCCCCCAAGTCAAAAACCCCCAAATAAATTCCCAAAATTGACTTGTGCATCTAACTGAGCTGGTTTTGCCCAGTGCTTGATATGATAATGTCTACTAATCATCATTATAGATATAATTTTAAAAAACCAAACCGAACAAAAACCTACCAACTTCTCTAATTTTAAAACCAGTGCAATAGGAAACACATTTTTGGGGGGGCCTAAAATTCAAGTCTAGCTTGAACCCTGATACTGGTACAAGAACATAATTTTGGTCATAAAATTTAGAATGCCATAACCTTTTGGGAATAAAGAACAAACAAAGTTCCACCAGGGCTCTCAACATAATCTGAAGATGATGAGTTCTGGACTCTTCATCAAGAACTATGTACCTGTATCTGAGAGTCCCTGTCATAAACTCTGAGGCCCTCACTTTCAAAAGGATAGAAAGGAAAATAAAAAGCACATGCTCATTATTTTAATAATATCAGGAACTGAATTCTCAGCCATTTATAATATCACCTACAAGGAAAATATTTTTCAGTAAAGTGAATGTTACTTTTAAACATTATATACATAATTTTAAAATTTTTATCCCTAAAACAAATGTGAAAAAAAGCATAACAATAAACTGTCAACAACTGGTTTCAATCCCAAGAATAACCACTTAAAATACTGTTAGGTTTTCTGTACATGTAAAACAGCATCTCATTCCCACCAAATAAACTTGCACGAGTAAACACCTGGTATTACACTGTACACAAATGTGAATTACCTTCATTCAATTTAAATAAAGATGGAATGAAAAAATATAGCAAGCAGCATACGTGAACAGATCAACTAATTCAGAATATGTTAATTAGTAAGCATTGTTAACTGCATTAAGAGTTGACCCTAAGGAACATAGGTGGGGTACAATGTGGGCTCTATAGAAAAAAAATAACCGTGATACATACACGGTACTTAAATTTCACTTATCAAACTGAACTTTCATCTTTTGTTGGTTTTTCTTTTCCTTTTCTTGGCTCATTTCCCCCCCAAAAAATAATATTTTGCCAACCCATTTTTATTAGTCAACATACCTTTTTGCACTCTTGGTATATGGGCAAACTTTATAAGCAGTAAAGTTCTTAAAATGTCTGGTTTACTTTATAACCATCAAACATTTCAACATCATCAATATCTGCATCAAAAATACCAATTAACTAATCATCATCCACTCTGTTCATTTTGAAAAGTTAAGACCACAATCCCCAATGCAAAAATATGATTGTGTCCTTCAGAGCTGTTCATCAAAAGTGGCATACATATCAATGCCACAACTTGCCCCTTCAGTGCTGTCCACCATATTGATCTCCACACATTATAAACGTGTTTGAAATCAAACTGTCAAATAACCAGTTATCAGAAACTGTTCATTTTGATGACATAATGATAGCAATCCCCAATGCCTAAAATGTCAATTTTCAAGATGCACTTTCTATATTTTCAACTAAATCAGGAAGTACATCAATGCTATTATATGCCTCTTCAGTACTGATCACCACTGTGAACAAATGAATGTTAAAAGTATATTTTAAAATCTAAGTTTTACCCATTTTAGGTTAATTCCCCACACAAAGGTTATCTTTTTATCTAAATCAGGAAGTATATCAATGGCATCATATGTCTCTACAGTACTGATCACCACTGTGATCAAATGAATTTTAAAAATAGATTTTAAATCAAATTTTTACCCATTTTAGGTTTATTCCCCACACACAAAGTTTATATTTTAAAATTCATCACGACGTACATCAATGACATCATTTGCCTCTTCAGTTCTGACCACCAATTTGATCAAATGCATATTCAATTTTTACATCCAATTTTTCAGTTTTAGGTTTTTCTTTTTTTACTCATGCTGTCACTGTATGATATAAGTTTCGAGTACCTTCTACCTTTATTTTCTTCTTTTCAAAAGGATTCACATAAAATATTGACAATAAGGTTAAATGCACACTTCCAAGAGGTAGATGCAATTCAGTGAACATACAACTGAGATCCCATATAAAATGGTATGGTACAATTGAAATTGTTCACTGACATCGGAACATGCTACACTGCGCTGTTATTTGGATAGTAAGACCTCTACCCCCAAAACATAAATAACAGGGTTGATGTCTTGCAATGTGGGACTATGAGTGGGCTGTACTATACCAAGACGAAAGGAATAGGGAAGCAGAATAGTTTCTGAGGGATTTATTTAGTATTTATATTTTAAGGTTGTTTGGTTAGCAAACAGAAATGAAAGTGTGTTAAGAATTTGAGAAGTAAAAAGTAGAACTAAATATTACAGGTGCCTGAAATCGAAAGGAGTGCAAGATAATCACCAGTTAAAAAAATCTAGGTCTGCTAAACATTATAACAAATCTGGGCAAATTAAAACAAATATAGCTAAAACAATTCAATTCAATATGCTCTTATTTCTGGTAAGCCAATTAATGATTGCCTTGTTTTGTAGTCCAAGTTCGCTGAATAGTGACATTGAAATGGACAACACCATAAAATGGCGTCCATAATGATAAACTTGTTGCGACGGATCATTTGTTCATGATTTAAAGATGTTACCCTTTTAATATCCAATCTCTCATCTGTCGATGGACAAGTCTCCATTTTGCTTTCCACGTAGGACATACTTCGATGAAACACTTGTAACAAGTCTCCTACACAAATGAAAAATTTGTCATGGAAATAACTTTCTATAGTCCAGCCAGCTCCGAAAGAAATTACATGACGTCACAACATAAATGAAAGAAATTTTAGAAAGAAGAAAAATTTATATTGAATGTTTTAGAAATTGTAAGTAAGCAAAAATGTTTGATACTGGGTATGAATTATAAAACTGAACAAAAATGTTTCTTTTAAATAATCTCGTTCTTGCGAAAAGACGTCATTTCCACTATGGCGGCCTACATGGACTTGAATATGGTGGCGGAAGAACCGGCTAATCTGTTCAGTAAATTAAAGATTGCAGAAAAATGTAAGCTGAGAACGTAAAATAAGAGGTTTTTTTTTCAAATTAGATTTTCGCATAATTTTCACTTTTGTCGAGGATACATATAAGACGACCGTGTAAATATTGTGATTTAATGATATATGGTCCAGTCACCAGTTCTCGATAGTACTATAGCATATTTTCGTAGCTCGCTATTTCAATATTTATTCGAGACTTTTTGTGATTGATATATCGTATGCCTTGTAGATCAGACAGAATTACCTTACTTTCAGATATTATACACAAGTAAAAAGGTGTATACTACCAAGGTAGGCTTTGTAAGAATTCTTTTTAGTTATGAAAATGTTTCGTTGGTTTCAACCGCACTTTTATCACATTATTGGCTATATCATGTGGAGGAGATGGGAGCTAAGTGCTTTTGCAAGGAATCACCCTTGCAACCGACACAGGCTTGTATACACGTGACCCATAGATTATGAGCATAGTACTACCAACTGAGCCCCAACTTTCTGTGAAACAGCAATATTACTAACAGTAATACCGGGTCCTCGTAAACACTGCTAAAAACTACTCATTTAGACAGTAAGACCATGGCCTTGATATTTATGTTTTTGGGCGTTGAGGTCACACCCAGCTTGCTCCATTGACACACGTAGGCTCATGTTAGTACCCCATCCATGAGGTAGGAGTAGGGTTACTAATATTAGTACTAAGTTTTACCCACCCTCTAATCCTACAGTGTAAGACCTCCTCCATGATATTTATGTTTTGGGCGTTGAGGTCTTACTGCCTAAATGATGGCACTGTGTAGTTTATTTTGATGTCGACTGTAATGAAAGTAAAATTTTCAGGAATATGTCTTGCACTTGGCAGCCGATATTGGTGCTTTTCTGCAAATTAAAGTTATAATGTATTAGACTGTACTTACTCTGATGCCTTTTTCCTAAGAAATTAAAATCCTTACACAAGCAAATGGGCCTGTTTTCAAGTTTCGTTGGCCAACATTTCAATTGGCTGGAAAGCAATGGAAGCCCGGAATGCCGAAATTGGGTTAAGTTGAAGTATTATTCTTTAACAAAATGAACAAAAATGTATTATGTGTGTTTGAACTGTAAGCAACATTTCATTTAGTTCAAGAAACATATCCCCCACACCAAGAACCTCCTTGAACATACTTCAGCATACCTCGACTACCATTGCATTTCAACAAATTCAAATGTATGTCAACGGAACATGAAAATGCGTCCATTTGCTAGTGTCAGATTTTGATTCCCCCAAGATAAAAACAGCACAGTAAGTATGGAAGAGTGTCTATATGGGCTGCCAAGTGTGTGAGATATTCCTGAAACTTTGACTACTCAGTCTGATGTCAACCAACCAGTAGCTTCTTGTGGGTCGGTGGTTCCTGCCGGGGTTTTCCCAGGTTCTTCCTCCACCATTTATCCTGGCCACCATGTATAGCCTATCTTGTGCTGAAAAATGGTATAAACATAGTTGCCAACCCACACGATTTTGGCATGAATTTCATGACTTTTTCAGTGATTTAAAAATTCATACCGCATGCCAAATAATCACGAATTTCCCAGTTCTCAATTATTTTAAATTTTCCCATGAAGTGCTAGTCGTGATATTGGCAGTTGCCGAAACAGTCCGTCACTGCTAGTTGCGATATTAGTAGAACTGTCGCCAATTTGTACAGTTGGCCTGGTAGCATGCATTTTGGCGTATTTTAATCTAGATATATAAGAATAGTTTTACAAATGCTTTTGAAAGAAACCGGGTCCTAACAGGAATTTTTCTCCGTGTATGCACCACCAACACTGATTTAAATTACCATTCTGCATCGTATCTTGAAAATGTCTTCACCACCAAGGACAAAGGAATATGATGCACAAAAAGTGAAGTTTAATTTGGAATATGCCAAAACTTGGTTGTGCATTCAGCCATCAAATACTGATATACATTATGCTTTTTGCACACAGTGTGCCACACATTTTAGCATATGGGCATGGTGGCAGGGATGATGCGAGGAAGCACACTGGTAGCAAAAAGCACATAGAGGTTGGGAAACTACATGAAGATAGCTTTTTCGAGTGATGGAATTTTTGCGATTGAAAGATTAGCATATATCGTAATTTGCTCGAGTTCACAGTTTTCCATGCATGCGCCGACACCACTAATCGTTCACCGTTTGATGTTACATCTTCTGGATTAATACTATTTCATAATTAAGGTACACTGCAGTTAAAACATTTTCACTTCCAAGGAAAAAGATTTGTATTCCACGAAAAGTGAAGTATAGATTGGGTTACACCAAAATTTGGCCTAGCATTCAGCCATCAAACATCGATGTACATTATGCTTTTTGCACAGTAGCGTGCCACGAAGTTTACAATTTGGACTGTGCACAAGGGCTGGTATTGTTGCTTACAGTTTACCTGTTATACATGTACCATGTAGTAATATTATATAGTACATGTATGACATAAATTGTAAGCAATAATACGAGCCCCTGTAGGGATGTGGCAGAATGATGTGAAAAAGCACACTGCTATAGCACCCCCAGCAGATTTCAGTTTTGGAGTACTTTAAGCCACCTACTCAAGTCCTGCATGCTACCAATGCTGAAGCATTGTTTGTGAGCTTTCTTGTTGAACATAAACTGTCTTTCTCAGTAGGAGATCAGCAACAGTGCCAGTGAAAGATTATTTCCTACTGTGAGGAAAAATAAGACAAACTTGAGTGCCTCCTTAGGTGCCAAAAATTTGCAACAATTTTTATCACCAAGATTAACCAGCAGGCAAGAAGCTTGAACTGTTTTGAAAACAAATTTACCATAGCCTGATTCAGGAAGTTCAAGACTGCCACAGCATCATATGACAAATAGCATGAAGTTTGTGTATATCAGTAAATTTGGCTGCAAATAAAGTAGTACATGTAATCAGTGTAAATAATATGTTTTAGTTTTATTTTGGGATTTTCATATAATGCAGTACTGACCATTGAAGTGGATGGAGTTAGTGTCATGATATAATTTTTCATTAATTGCATTCAAAATTCACGAATTTTTATCCCACTTTTCACTAATTGCAAGTCTGGAGGTTGGCAGCTCTGCGTTAAGACCTACAACAACAACAACAGCAACAACAAAAGGCATGTCAGCTGGTTTAGAAAGTGACTATCCAGTTTGGAGCATCTCAAGTTCATCAGAATTGTAGAATATCAAGGGCAGTATGATGAAACATGCACTCCCACATCCCATGGTAACTCTAAGGTGAATTCCAAATGTTACATCAGAACCAAACCAGCAACAGTAAAATATGATTAAAGAATGCATCAAACAAAACGCTGCAGCCAACACAAAACGCTGCAGCCAACACCTATGTAAAGCTAACACAGGAACTAAATATTTCGACAGATTTTCTGAGAAACACAGAACAGTGTTGGTATTACAGGGGAAAGCAAGAAGGATAGAAACAAAAAGGTAAAAGAAAAGAAGCTGATAAAATATTAGTTGTGATATAGCTTCTCTACACAAATCCCATTGATGCAGAAATTATCCACACTAGAGACCTGCCCAAACCAATCATTTTCTGCTATACAGAAGAAGAATTAACAGACTTAAGATCCTTCCTCCAGTCAAATGTTGGAGTGATTGGTATCAATAGAACCTTTAATCTTGGACTATGTAATGTGACAGTAATGGTCCATATAGCCATAAGGTTATCAGAAGAAAATCCAAGGAATCACCTATCCTGTTTGGCCCTTTAATGCTACATTTGAGATGGAAAAACCTTGTCATACTACAGATTGTTTGCACACCTGAAGGGTACCCCTTAGGCCTAGATCTAAGCTATATCAGAATGTTGATTGGTGTTGGTAATGAGAAAGCACTGACAAATGCAAATGACATGATATTCCTGGAGGCTAAAAGGAAACTCTGTGCAAAGCATTTCAAAGACAATCTTATGCAGCAGATGACTGACATAATGACAGAAACATCCAGTGAAAGACAAAGATTTATCAGTGAAATATTTGGCCTTACTGGAGTTGTCTATGCAAATGATAGTGTGAGGATTTAGCATGTTTACAGCAGTGTTAGATCTGGGGAGGGATCCCTGTCAGTATGTGATGAGCATGGACAATCAGCAATGAAATCCACTGGCAGCGAATACAATTAACTTTAATGTTGTAAATACCTGTATCTGGTGTATAATTTTCCTACTGTTTATTGTTTCCTTACATTTCAGGTTATTATGTGGTTTAAAGTCAACATTAAACTTTCACAACTTTATTGAAACATGATCTCATAAATCTCAGCATGATTCTTACAGGTATTTAACAGCAACTAAATTCTCTTATTATTAAAATATTGACATGAGGCAGACTAATAATAATAATAATGATAATAATAATATTAAGAAAAGTAATAATACCTTGATAAAATGCCCACATTTATAAAGAATTGTCCTTCTGCTGTTCACGAGATGTTTATACCAGTATAACATCTATAATTTTAATTGATGTAAATGCTTTGCAAAAGATTTTTGTGTTAATTTCTAAATCTTATTGCTTTCTACTGATCTTAGTGTTTCCCAGTAGTTCTTAATGCTGTCCAACAGTAAATACATGCTCTTTATTTGTAAACAATAATATAATGCAGAGATATGATGAAAGAAAATGGATTGTTCTAGAAAACAGGAAAGTCTTGCCACATTAAAACTGTTTGACACAATTTAAAAAACCCTTTTAAAACTGTTTTATTCACCATTGTACAGTCCTACCCACTTATATCGACATCACTTATGTCGACAAGCCGCCTATTTCGACAAAAAAGCAAAGTCCCGGTCCCTTGGTCTACTATTACTACCAAAATTGTCATGCTTATGTCGACATCGAGATAAAAAAATAAACGTACATGTGGACAGAAGCCCTTGGTCCCAACCTGAACAAATCCTTTGTTTTCTAATCATTTATGTCGACAAGCTGCCAGTTCCAACCCATACTTTGTTCAACAATTAGTTGATCTTGCCACCTGGCTTTAATTTTACCACCTTATCATTTATGTCGACCAGCTGCTAGTTCTGACCCAAACTTTGTTCAACAATTATCTTGCCGCCAGGCTTAAATTTTCTCGCCTAATCATTTATGTCGGCAAGCGGCCAATTCCGACCTGTACTTTATTCAACAATTAGTTGATCTTGCCGCCAGGCTTTAATGTTGCGGTTGGATAAAAAAAACAGGCTTTTGTTTGGTCCTATAAAGTTGGCCTCTCAAGGTGACTTAAATAAAAGCAATGAAATCTGATCCGATTCTTGCATTTTCCAATGTGATCGGTAATTAAAACAAGTTTATTGTGCTGTGAAAGTTTCCTTTTTAACTTTATTTATATTTACGATAGCTACCAACGGCAGTGTAAACGCAGATTAAATTTACAGTCTCTGGAAATTAAATATCTGGCTGTTAAGGAAGTTGAGGGTGGGGCATCTTGCAAAGATGTCTGTGAAAAATTTTAAATGTATTGAGCTGACATTGTTACAATATTGTATTTTAAGAATCATTTTCTTTTAATACCTCATTAGCATGTGTCAATATTTTTTGGAAGAAGTTTGTTAGAAAATCTCAGCAAAATAAAATATTTCGGCATCAGATTTTATTATCAGTGAACTGAAATGGAACCTTCAAATTCAAGAAATGTGCATCGATGGAAATAATACTTTTGGCGTCTAAATGGATGTAACATATCATCTTGCCTTTGTAATATGAAAGAATTATCTGTCCAAGGTTTAGTTAGACCATTTATAAAAATATGCTTGTTCTGCATGGGATATTGATTCCCAAGTTATACAGGATCAGCTTGAACAAATCCCAAGGTGAGTAGCCAGATCAGTCCTGAAAGAAATGTTTTTTAGATGCAGGCCCTGGGGTGGTGACTTAAATAAACTCACAGCCCTGACTGAAATTCCACAAGCCCGGACTCCAATTTCCACATGCCCGGAATTTCCCCTTTTTTAATATTTTCACACAATGTTGCATTAGCTACAAATTTTTTACAATTTGAATATAAATTCAATAGGGTTGAAAGGGGTTTGAAGGCAATGCAAGTGTCATTAGTGTCCATTGCTACGCTGGCATGCTTCACAATATAAAACTCCATCAACCACGAGTTCAACCACTCCGTTGGCCTAGTGGTTAGAGTGTCCGCCTTAGATGTGGGAGGTTGCGGGTCCGAACCCTGGCCCAGCCATACCAAAGACTTATTAAAAAAATGGTACTAACAGCTGCTTCACTAGGCACTCAGCATAAAGAGGTTAGTGTTAGGATTTGTCGGCCTGGTGTCAGAATAATGTGACTGGGTGGGACATCATGCTATATGTCTGTGGCATGATGCGCAAGTGCTAGACATTTCTGTAAACTGCCACACTGCAGACATAGCAGTGATATGACTGAAATTTTTTTTAAGCTACATTGAAAATCCGAATCATGCACACACACACTCAACCAAGAGTTCTGAAATTTATTTTTGTTTGGCTTTGCTGATAGCTAATTGCTTCCTAATTGGCGTCAGAAAACGAATTGCGCTTGAACACTATTCCAACAACTGAAATAATCATGCTTTGCATTCTATTTATGCTGTAAAAAACATTGCTGCTGTTCATAAACTTGTCAAAAATATAATCCATATGGCTTAAACATTCTCATTCAAGGCAATAATATGTAATAACTTTTGTTCTTGTACCTGCATCTAGCATCTCTTTGATTAACCTATAATGGATTGCGCCACTTCCTGATCCTACCCATGCAAATTAGCACAATGGGCTCACCTACTGCAGCCATCAAACACATCTCACTAGCTTTTGTTAGCCAGATAAGCAATATGTGAAATGGTGGTTTATACCTGACCTCATTGCCTTTAATTGCTGCTATTTAAACTGCCCAAAGGATAGTTTTACATCAGCTCCAATCATGGCTGATTACCGTTTATACATGCTACATTTAATGGGCATATACAGAAAGTGGTGGGGTTTTTTTTGTTGTTGTGAAGATTGTGTTTTCTTGACACATGACAGTGTCAGGAAATTTGGGAGTATTTTAGCATGACAAGCCATATTTCAACAATCTGATTAAATCAGATCTCAATTTCACGTAGGACAGTGGTGATCTGATTCAGATTGTGCTATGTTATGGCAAGTATAACAGCATCTTGAGAATACATTTACACATGTCACCAGCATGATAAGAGTTTCCACAGGCAAATTAATTTTTTTTTTTGACAAGCCCGATGAGCACCTCACTTAGAATACAGGACGGGCATCTAAAATTTGAGGGCCCTGGGCGTCAGTGTATCAGATATTTTTAGTACTGCAGATTTATTGCATCCAGTTATATGACTTCACATGATCAAATTAGAAACTATATACCGTATTTATCATACACTGCATGCTACGATAAAATAGATAAATGCTTATTAATAAGGTTTGAATCCTTCCATCAGTTTAGCTACCATGGTGTGTCCATGGGCAAGGCACTGTACTCCATTTGCTTCTGCACTAAATAATCCACTTCTGTTGCTTTGCTGTAGAAAGCAAACCAATCTAAAGCCAGTCAAGTGGTTAGAACATGTGGCACTCAGCAGGAGAACATACTGTGACTTTTGATGTGGCAATGAGTACTGTATTCAAATGTAATTATTGGAGCACTGTTTATGTTATTTTATTTAGGTACTGTCTAAGGACTTTTAGGTAAAAATATGAATTTTGTTGGTTATCTTCACAAGAATTGTATGGATGAAAATAATTATTTTTATGACTTGGTGGTGTATGGAAAATTAGCGGTATAAAAAATTAGAGGGTATGAAAATTATTGACAATTTGGTGTGTAAGTGTTGATTGTTTGAGGTATGGATATGTGTAAGTTGTGAGTCTGTTGTATATGTGTAAGTAAATAGTATTTTGGTTATGTATATAAGTAACTGTTGAATGTATTAGGTATGTATATATGCAACTATTCAGTGTATTAGGTATGTGTACATGTAACTGTTGAGTGTATTAGGTATGTGTATGCATAAGTGTTGAATTAGGTATGTGTATGTGTAACTATTGAGTATATTCCGTATGTGTATGTGTAAGTATTGATTACATTAGATATGCATACATGTAACTGTTGAGTGTATTAGGTATGTGTATGTGTTAGTGTTGAGTATATTAGATATGTGTGTGCATAAGTGTTAAATGTATTAGGTATGTGTATATGTAACTGTTGAATGTATTAGGTATGTGTAAGTGTTGCATGTATTAGGTATGTGCATGTGTAAGTATTGAGTGTATTAGGTATGTGTATGTTTAAGTGTTGATATATTAGATATATGTGTATGTGTAACTGTTGAATGTATTAGGTATGTGTAAGTTTTGAATGTAGCATTTTCTGATCATGAAGCTTGTGCAATAAGCATTAGCATTCACAATTTAATATCACTTGAAATATGCCCATAAACAGAACTCATTTTACTCCTTACATTACTGTTATGCATGCAATGTTTTCCATTTCAGTGGGGTATGATATGGTGGCCATTAATCATGTTGTTGAAGATATGGCACTTCCAGCTTCTGCTTCAAAGAAGGAGAAAAAGAAAAAGGTAGGTCAATTCATTTCTTATTAGCAATTTAACATCTACTTTTGTAAGTACTATTAGTTTTAATAAACTATGTATATGTTTTGACCATGTAACAAACTAAAAATTTTGAAGTAACTCAATAACATGCATCCTGAGGGTCATAAATATACTGGATTAAAAAAGATTATTGTAGATTAGACTATATGCAAGTTTTTTTCATGATGATGATGGTGATGATGATTGTTTGTTTTTGTGGGTTAAACACCATTTTTCAGCACATGATGCTAGATATATTGGGTTCAGAAGAAGAACCACCACTCACATAAAAACATTGACCAAGCTGAGACTCAAACCCAAGCTGACAGAGGTGAGATGTCAGTGATTGTAAAGGCTATTGCCTTAGACCACTTGGCCCAGGTGCCTCGGTAATGGTAATTATATGACCTTGACTTGTTGACCATATCAGCTTGCTTCATTTTATGTACCTTTTATATCATTCAGGATAGAGATTGAAATTCAATGGATATTTTTGTGTAATTGCCTTCATTGATTTTAGAATTTCTTTAAAATTCCAAAGATGATGATGATTATTATTATTATTATTATTATTATTATTATTATTATTATTATTTTCAGAATTTTTTCCATATGAAACATTTTTTTTCTTTGGTAATCAATGCCCAAATTATTATAGAGACATGGATTGGATTATATTTTCAGCAGCCAAAATATGTGATCTGACACTTACCATTCTTTTTTTTTATAGATAATTATTCCCCATCCAGATGAAGTCAAGGTGGATGATGCTAAATTACGCACCAACAACATTAACGTAAGGCTGAATGGCTTATTTACATGGCATGATTAGTCCGACTTTCGTCCGAATGTATCTACCCTGTTACAGATTTCTGACTACTTATGGTGGTCTGTGACATCATAGTGCATTCTTATTCAAAACAAATAATTATCAAGGGTGTGATATATTTAACAATTAGCTGGTATCTTAAGTGGGTTACAAAAAATAAAACCTGGTATCCTGGTTCAACTTTTTGAGTATGATGAAAGCACAGAAGGCATTTGAGTATGATTCTATGATGTGTACAACCCAGTTATATGACTTCATCCTTTGTACTCCACTTTATGACCTACCACTAAAGTAGAGGAAACATACTATGTCACCATTGCTTATCAATTTGACCATTAATCTTTGCATGGTTATGTTATGGGCTTAACATGTGTACTCACTAATCAGTCAAGTCCAGCTACAAATTGCACAGACTCAGATCTGCCATCACATAATGTGCCTGCAGATCTAGGTCTATGCAGTTTGCCAGGTGTAATTAATGCAGCAAGCAACATAGACCCTGATCTGTGATGGCAGATCATGATCTATGTTGTTTGCAGTTGGCCTCAATGTATATGTGAATAAATATGTTATATCATTTCTCCAACGCTATTAATGGCAGTAGGGTTATCTACCTTTGTGAGAAGATGGGTCTTTGATGGCAGAACGCTTTGTTCCCAAAATCACTTTGACCTATGGAATCAGTGGATTTGATTGAGGTTTGTATGTGTGTCATTATCTTTTGTAAAGCTGTCCGATGGATGGATCATTATGGAATAATGGTTTTTATAACATTCATGTTCTGTGAATATATTTTTGAGTGATATTGGCTTAGCCTGGCTGTCATATAAAAATACAAGGGACTAAATACAGCATACACCTTGATGTACCTTTGCATAATTAGAGTGCAAACTTACTTTATTTTCAGACACAGACTCAGGGCAAGCAGTTTTAAAAATAATTCACTTGCTGTAATTCAAATTCCATTTACCCTAAAGGACTATAATTTTTTTTAACTAAGTGAGTCGACTCCTAACCAGTTGCTTGTATCTAAGAAAGAAAGAAAAAATGTTCATAATGCCTGATATTTTCTATTTCTATTTCGTCCGTTAAGTAGTTTATACATTGCAGAGTGTTATGGCAAAAACTATGTGACTGTATGTACTAATATTTTAATTTCATTTCATTTAAAGCGACAGCTCTGGTGGCCTAGTGGTTAGAGATTCTGCCTCAGATCCGAGAGGTTGTGGGTTCGAACCCCGGCCAAGTCATACCAAAGACTTATCAAAATAGTACTAACAGCTGCCTCACTAGGCAATCAGCATTAAGAGATTAGTGTTAGGACTGGTCAGCCTGATGTCAGAATAATGTGACTGGATGGGACATGATGCCAAATGTCTGCGGCATGATGCCCCAGCGCTAGACATCAATATAAACTGCCAGACTGCAGACATCATAATAAGCTGACAATAAATCAAGGGCTACTGAATCAAAAAGTACTGAAAGAGCTTACAAAATCGCTGATGTATGAAAACAGATGAGAATAATATTTTTTGCATCATTATCCTCCATTATCTTGCAAATTTGAGCAACAACTTGTTTTTGTACAAAAATAATATTGGATCTAAAGTTTGTATAAGATATTCTAGTTGCGAAGTATTGTTATTATTGAGGTTTAAAGTGTTGCATCAGTGTTTCTTCCTGAATTTCCTGGGTTCTTTCTCTGCTGTATATGCTGTCCACCATGTATAGCCTATAATGTGCTGAAAAATGGCGCAAAGCCCACGACAACAACAACAACACTTTGTTGCATCTCTATTCTTGGTTTTTGTCTCAGTGCTCAGAGTAAAAGTAAAATCACTTGGATCTCTTAAAGATATATTTACAGAAATGCTGACCATTCCAGATTTTGCAGAATTATGACTAATTTTTGTGAAAATTCAGCATTTGATTTATTCTGGCAGAATTCCAGAAAATCAACAAGTTGTGAAGACAACATTTTGAACAGGAGTTTTTGGGAATGTTCTTTGTAATCTGTTTAGCTCTGCATCACCTAAACATAACTGGATGACATTTGGTACATGAAAGCTTATTATATCAGAAATGCCAACCAATCCAGATTTTGCAGTTATTACAATCTGTTTTGGAACATTCCACATTCCAAATTATGTTGAAAAACTTTCATGTCAAACTGTCATGGGATAACATTTTAAACAGGAGATTTCTGTGTATACATGGGTAGGTAGAAGAGTACTTAAGCACTAATATGAGATAATAGTACAAAGAATATAGTGTCATAATATAAAAATAGGGTATCTAAAAAGTATGAAACCATTCTATTGAACTGTGTATTGATGGAAAATGGAGACAGATGTAAAGAGAAACTGAATACTCTAGTATATGTTTATTTTCATAGGTTCCAATTTTCATGGGTTTGTAAAGAAAGAAAACATTTTCATGGGAATCTTATGTTCGTGGTTTTATATTTGTAGGTATTTAATTTTATGGATTAACCTCAACAAATAAACAAAATAAAATAAAAAAGGGAAATAAACAATACTGACAACAAACAGTGGTCGCTTCAGTGGTTAAGTGCTACTACCATCTGCATCAGCATGAATCAGATGCCAGTCAAGGTCAGTCATGTACTCAACATCAGTCTTTGCCTATGCAGCGAACAACACTAACATAATCAGTTATTAATGTACATTAGTATGAATCTTCCTTAAAACACTGTGCATATAAAGTTGCACCATCAATTACTTTCTGATGACTATGGCATTAACATGGTGACTTGAGAGTGGTTATATTCAACTTAGTTCCCTGTCAGTTTGGATGACTTCATCATTCCACACACATGACCAGCTGCCCATTACTCAATGCATTTAGCAAGCAGTGTCCATTACTCAATGCATTTAGCAAGCAGTGTCAACATTTCATGTTTTCAGAGCCCATCAAAGTGCAAAGATGCTAACAAAGTTGAAAAACTATGGAATCACTCCTTTGTTTGAGCCTGCCTCATTTATGAACCAAATGTGACCACTATTCAGTTGTAAGTCGAGACCAGCTCAAAACAACAAAGATCCTGATTTGCCATAGAATAATGTGCCTGCAGATCAGGGTCTATTTTGTTAGTTCTACTGATTACTCCAAACAAGCTGCACAGACCCAGATCTGCCATTGCATTATGCAATGGAAGATCTCGGTCTGTGCAGTTTGCAGTTGGTCTCATCTTATTAGCATGTATATATGGTACTAATTCATAGATACTGTCTGGGAGAAAGGAAGATGTCAATCGTGAAGATCAGTGAACTGTTTTAGTGGACCTTAAAACCTCATCAATGAAGCCAATTTATGCTGAATGGATGATTGTGGCTTTGAATATGCTGGACTTGTTTAATTCAACAATTTCAGGATTATTTACTTGACCAACATTTGTGTGTACCAGCAGACTTGATTGACACAGTGCTCATTAGCTTTGTTTGAAAATCAGTGAAGTGTGAGCTTCAGCACATTGTTTCATTTGTAATTGTGCTTCAAGCAATAGTTGTACTATTTTATGCTCATTTTGTTCACTGGGATTAAGCATGCATGGATAAAATAAGATGTGCTTTCATGAGGATTTAAATTTTTCAACAACAGTTTCACATGAATGAAGAATCGATTTGAATAAGTATTGAATCTAATTTTCATATACTAGACTAATTGTCATTTATTGTTTCTTTTATTTTCAGTAATACCAGTGTTCAAATACTTGATGGTTTTTCTCGTTTGTTTCAATCCTTGCCTTGTGTCATTACGTATCAAAATACGGCAGGGAGTGGAAATTAGAGCTGCCAGATACGGAATTGATACATATTCATTGAAACAATATAAAATGCATACAGTTCTTTTTTTAAATAAAACAAACATATAAAGCCAATATTTTATTACCAGATTACAGAAATAACATTTGTTTATCAAGTAGCTTTGTTGATCTCTAGAAATGAAACACAGCAAGGAAATGGGGATGGGGTTGGCTTCTTCATCATATATGGCTAAATTTCCATTGGATTTAAATATTTTTGGTTTGGGGGCAACAACAAAATTCATGAAAATTCATACCATCACAAAAATTAGTGATACTACAGTATTTCATTTTAGCCAAGTTATCATGTACCTTTATATTGATGAGATCTTGAATGAGTTGGATATTCAGCATTGCATTTTGAAGAGTTATTGCCCCTGAATGCCAATCTTCTCCAAACCTTGGTTTTCCAGCATGGGTTCATCTGTTTAAATCCATGCCAATAAATGTAGAGAGTGGCGCCCTATGTGATGCACCCATTACTTTTAGCTCATGATTTTCATCAGTTACAAAATGAAGCATGAAATAACTTTGTTTAACGTTTGACTAGCATGTTTGGAAAACACTTTCAAGTTTATGCTGATGTCTGTACAATTTCTGCTGGGGCCCCGAGTGGCCGAGTGGTCTAAAGCGTTCACCATTATGGATCACTGCCATCTCACCTCGGTCTGCGTGGGTTCAAGTCTCAGGTTTGGCCAATGTGGGTATGTGAGAAAGCTTGCCAGTAGCTTCTTGTGGGTCGGTGGTTCTTTCCAGGGATTTCCCAGGTTCTTCCTCCACCATTTATACTGGCCGCCATGTATAGTCAATCTTGTGCTGAAAAATGACATTAAATCCTACAACAACAACAACAACAACAATTTCTATTACATGAAGGTCAATTTGATGTCAGTTTGTATTCATTATTGAAAAATTATATGTACAGGAAAAATACATTTTGAAAATATTATAATAATAGTACATCTTTTATTCATATGCAGTTATGGTACTGTTAAATTTAATTTTCAGGTAAGTGGAAGACCATTCAAGCAGTGTTCGAGATTATCAACTATCATTACAGATCCTTCAGCAGCACACAGACTGGTAAACAAGTCCACATATGATTTCTCTTGGAGTTATCTGCCCTTTCCACTGCCTTGTCATTTCCTGTCACAAATTGATTCATTCTGTGCATAAAATCTAGTTCATCCAAATTATGAACTTTCCAGTCACATATGTTTCTGTGCAGGTAGAAAAAAATGTATAACTCAAACTCATGCATCCATAATCCCTCCCATTTATTTGATCATTCGGGTATCCTCTGAAGAGTTCAGATAAAGTAAATTATAATGCATTTTTGCAGTAATTATAACAGGCTGCATTCAGTAAGGCTAGCACTATATACTGTTTGGATGGAACTTGAAATTTGTGTACTAAATGGCCTTTCTCGTGTGAATATTCAGCATGGTGGACAAATGCTCTAATTCAGTTGGCATAGCAATGAATCTTTCAATATTTAAACAGTGCCTTACAAGTATTAACAGACATAACTTGCCTTAGGAAAATTTATAATTAATCTATATTATAGAGTAAATTGGTATAAGTACAGACAAGCGTGTGAAGTTTAATTGAACTGCATATTTGGGTTCTCCAGTCCACAGTTTACATTTCTTAGTTGATGAGCTCTTCTTTGAGTGAAATAAAATTTAAATACACTGTTCATGGTGAGATACCTCTCTTGACTGTTAGCTTTTGTCACCAAGCGACATTAAATGGCATTCCGTACACAATGTTTGTTAGCCTCGCACTGGCCCATGAATACTTAATGCATACTTTACCTTATTACCAATAACCATATTTACCAATACTTTACCTTATTGCATGTAGTCTTGGTAAATCTACCGGAACTAGATGATGCCAGTTCATTTTAAGACTGCTTGTAATTGGACACAAATCTGATACATTTTTTCCAAATGAAATTTCAGCCATTTATTTTATGGGCCTGCTATTAGGCAGAACATAGATTAAAATTGGCCTTGTCTACCAGATATCGTGTCCAAACTTTGTAAATGGCATGCATTTGAAATAAGAAAGCCATACTGATATTGGGGTTTTAAAAAAATCAGCATTCAGGCTCAGTGACAGTAGATAAAAATAGTTTCTGCGTAATACCTTTAGTTCACTGCACCAAGTTTTACTAAATTTTGTGGTTTGCCTGCATATGAGGCAAGAAGGACACCCTCTTTAGTCTAGGATCAGAAAAGAAGGTCACAGTGCCTGAAGGAAGGAAGAATAATTTCCACAAAAATACTTAAATTCTGCACCACATGCCTTGACAAAAGTTTGTAGTCAGCTGTCATTTGAGACAAAGAATGCCGATGGATTTTGGGGTTAAGAAGTCCAAAGCCATGGTCAGAGGAAATCCCTGAAAGAAATGGTTTTCAGAAAATAACTAAACAGCCCTAAGCCTCAAACCATGATCAAGCTTTGTTGACAGCTTACATCTGGTGCCTATCGATTTTGTGGTTAATAGGTCAAAGATGAAGGTCACTAGTCAAAGAATGCCGATGGATTTTGGGATTTAGTACTGAATGAAGAATGGTTTGTGAAAATAACTTGAGTTCTGCATCTTTGACCACCAAAATTGGCAAATGGCTTGCATTTAAAATGAAGTTGACACCTGTTCATATTAGATTCAAAAGGTTGGATTTCCAACCAATAAAAGTAGGTTTTACATAAATGATTTATGATAATATGATTTACCGCTTGTCAGACAAATAATGCACTATTTACAATAGTCTTATTCTCGGGGTTGCTATTATTATTAAAATATTTTTAGAAACTGCATTGGTTCTGCTTTAGTGGTAAATCAGCCTGTGTCAAGTATGAAACTCAAACTTGAGCTCAAAACTCCCAAACGAAATTCAGATATAATTAATACTTTTTGTACACCTACGTTCCTGATATTTAGAACGCTACACCTCTCCCACAATAACTTGTGCGGGGATAACTCAAAGCCGCTTATAATGGTGTCATTTTTTTTTTTTTTTCTGAAGAAAATGACAAAAGACTTGGCCCCTATTTGTTAATCGTGACAAAAATTGCAATAAAAACTGATATATTGATTGTTTTATTGTCAGAAATGACAGTGCATGGAAATTTGAATCAACATCTAGAAATCAGGAACTTTTAATAAGTGATGTACTTGATTAAATTTTCTTTTAGAAAAACTCAGTACACTGTATATAACAATATTTGAGGAATTTTGATCCATGAAAATGTCATTAATGCCAACTGGTAATGGCACTTTAAGAAATAAATACAAATTAAATAAGTTTTGTCAAGCAAAATTCGTGTTTTTGTTATATAATGTAACTCAGTTTCAATGTAATCATAAATGCAGTATGCTGTCTTGTTTTCAAACATGAAAAGTGTCAATCTACCATCATAGCTATGTCCATGAATGTTTCTGCAAGAATCTAAGTGCCGACACAATAATGTTTTGCAGGTACACATGATTTGTATTGAAATGTCATGGAATAATGTTTTTAATGATTTGTCAGAGGTTGGTTATCTTGAAAATAAAGTTAGTTTATACTGAAAACCCAACAACTTTATTATAATTTTATTCCCAATGTGATTATAAAACCAGTATGAAACTGTTAAGCAACCCCACCCCCCACCCCCCTTTATCTTCATGTTGTCAATGTCCAGCCAATATGGCATCTCCTTCTAATTTTTCAGGGGTCCCTTGGTAACTTGTGCCCATGCTTATACTGCTGTCTGTTTTTGGACCCAGTTATGTGTGAATAATTAAGGGAGAGGTGTATTAGGAAAACCAAAGCTCATAAAAGTTCAGATTTTTTTTTACACACCCATTTAATCAGTCATTGTTGTGATCTGTCATTCAATACAGGTGTGCAGTTCATATTTCTGTCATACATGTGGATTGGAACTATTTTTATGCATTTTCTCTGACATCCATGCATTAATGTTTTTTAGACACATTTAGTAGACTTGTATAAGTCCCAGTTATTTCATTTGCACTGTAAACTATAAGTATTTTGAAAGTATAAATGTTGGGCATGCAGTAAATGCAAAACTATATTGATGTTTTATTTCAAGACAGGGAAAAGTTTATTTGATGTTGTACAGCTTCAACATACACCTATGCCACATGAAGCTCATTCTTTTTGCTGATACCAAGAAAAATACATGTAATTTTTTGTTGTATTTAAATTTTTGAAAGTGAAGTTTACAAAATGTAAAATTTGCATGACTAGGAGATTCATTTTTGTGCTAAAAAAGTGTTTTGAGGTTGCAGGGTAACCCATTTACCTGCTTTTACACAATGAGTGATAAACATTAATAATAGTATGCCATATATACATGCTTTAAGTCAGATTGCAAAGAACAATGATCCTGATCTGCTGTAGCATAATATAATCTGATTAGACATAGCGAATTGCACAGACCAAGATCTGCCAGCGCAAAATGCATTGGCAGATCTTGGTCTGTGCAGTTTGCAGTTGGACTCATAAGTGAGTATACATGGTATTTCAAACAATGAAGACATATACTGTGGATCATTGTTCCTCCAATATTTGAAATGTTGGAGACATGTCTGTTTCACAGGAGTGCTTGAGACATGTACTTGTTGCCCATTCACAGTTTTGCAAAGTGTGTCAGATGCCTTGTTTATTTATGGAGCTTTTTCTATAATTTGTGAATTATCCCAAGTATGCATACCAACTACACAAGGCATACCTCATTGTGAATTACCAAGGTATGCATATCCAACTACCCAAGGCATACCTCATTGAGAATTACCTCAACTATGCAGTCCTAACTACCCAAAGCATATCTCATTTAGAATTAACCACAACTATGCAATCCTAACTACCCAAAGCATAGCTCATTTAGAAATACCCCAACTATTCATACCTAATTACCCAAGGCATATCTTATGGAGAATTACCCCAACTATGCATACCTAACTACCCAAGGCATACCTCATTGAGAATTACCCCAAGCATGCTTACCTAACTACCCAAGGCATACCCCAATGATGAATTACCCGAAGTATGCATACCTAACTACCTAAGGCATACCTCATTGAGAACTTATCCACAGATGATGAGATATACCTTCATAAAACTGGTCAGGTCCACAAATCTCCATAAAAGTACATGCACAAAATGTATCTGTATCATTTATTGTAAAGTCAGCTCTAATGTTATTCCTAATGTTTAATCTGATCTTTTTATGTAAATAAGGTAATCATGATCATTGAGCTGCTTGTACCATGTGCTTATCTACTTAGAAAATCATTTGGTTACCAGCACATTTGAACTTCCAGAAATGTTCTTTGGTTGCTGTACAAATTAAAATCCAATCATATTGCTCTGCTGTCAACACTTGAGCCATATTAGCCTATAGGTAAGTGTGGCAAGCCACCAAAATGTAATGATTATGCTCATTAGGCATTGCACTGTCGGATCATCTAGTAGGTGGAGTGATGGAGGTAATCAGGGCATTTCCCACGGAAGTGAAAACATGATGAGCAGAATGTAAAATATTTTTATAAAATCTAAATGGGAAAATAAATTTCAAGAGAACTGGATGCATGGGTCGGGCTGTGAAGCCTGTGATGCAATGATTATCATTGTATAATGTGTATCAGGGTATAATTATTTATAATATATTTAATAAGGGAATATATATTATTAATATACTTAATAGTGGATATATTTATTAATAATATAATAATAGTGGATATAATTATTAATGATACGCTTAACAGAGGATAAAATATTAATAATGTACTAGTAGTGCATATAATTATTAATAATAAACTTAATAATGAATATAATTATTAATAATATACTTAATAGTGAATATAATTATGAACAATATACTTAATAGTTGATAGAATTATTATTAATACACTTAATAGTGAATATAATTGTTAATAATATATTAATAGTGGATATATTTATTAATAATATACATAATAGTGGATATAATTAATAATATCAATAACAGTGGATACTTTTTTTACAATTCTGTGCAGTTGATTTCTGTATGGTTTTTGTTGGGCCTGTCTTTTCGGAAGCTTGGCTTAGCTATTACTTGTACATCACTATGGCTGTTTGTCCATACCCTAGATTAATCTCCATGTTAAATTCCTTTTTTCTTGTCAATTTCTTCAATACAGTTGGGCACCAAATCCTGTTATTTGGTAGGTGGGTATATCTTGAAGAGTACATTTCCACCTTACAAAAAATTGTAGTCAAGCTGTAGCCAGCTTCTTGTTTTTCATATGAATGTACTTCCAACTGTTTCCTTTTGACCAGATGGTTTGGACCATGAGGGTGTGTATGTACTAACATGTACAGAACTGGGTCATGTCATTTCATCAAGTACTGTCATAATAGGTAAAAATGGTGTGAAAATAAAGGTACCACAATTGTGACATTTTGTTCTCTTTTTGTCAGCATTCTCCAGAGGTACAACAGTATGAACTAATAGCTGTACAACCAACATCTGAGAAAACCTTTTTAGTGAGTATTCAATTTTTACACAAAGTTTAATAATTATAATGTTTATGAATTAAAGCAATATATTTCACATTTGTTTGATTGTGATGACATGATTACCCTTGCTCGGATCATTTAAACTTCCTTTCTCGTAAATTTTTTGGATCTAACCACACTCCAAGTACCAAGAAGACTTAAGAAGCCATGTGGTGAACATTTGAAAAATTTTAGTGGTCATTTAAACTATTAGGTCATCATGTCCTACATATGCAGAAATGGGTAATTTCACAGATGAAACAGAAATGGAATGCAAAATGAAGCAAACAGAGTACAGAAAATAACACAGATGAAATGTTTGTTATAATGCAGAATGGATGCAGACAAAATGATGACAATATTTTGGAGAAAATGGAGAGCACAAATGGAAACATTATTTTATACGAAGTTTTGTGTTATGTTTAGAGTTTCCAAATCTAAGTGTCTCTTGTTTGGATTTTTGCTTTAGATGCATTATTGATTTAGTTTAATATCATATAATTTAGACTTTGCAGAATTTCAAAGTTCACCTTTTAAATTCCTTATTCTGTAAGGCCTGTTCAGTCTTCAGTTATATTTACCTTATGAAATGAATTTGTTTTCTTGCAGAAAAAAAGAACAAATATACTTACCTTCATCCCACTGGGTCTAACATCACAGAATATTTCATTTACATGTACTGTAAAAGTCAAGTGAATTTGCAAAAGGGGCAGTTATTGATGTCTTCATTTTAATTGCATGATGGACTTCAATTTAGTGAATATCTATGGATTTTTCCTGCCTTGGGCAGAATTCCAATAAATTTTATTTTGTGTTTTTCTTCAGTTAGCCTGTAAAACTCTGAATGTGGATATAATTACCATTGATGTCACACAGAAGTTATCATTTCAAATTAAAAGATCTTTACTAAACTTGGTAAGTAAAATTATATATATATATATATATATATATATGCCCATTTTTTTTATTTATTTGAAAAATGATTCTTCAGGAAATAGCTCTACTGTGTATTATGTGTTTTGTGTAACATTTTGTGTGTAACATAGTTTGTGTAACATTTTGTGTGTAACATAGTTTGTGTCACATTTTGTGTGTAACATTTTGTCTGTAACATTTTGTGTGTAACATAGTTTGTGTAATGTGTGTGTTGATGGATATATTGCCATTGCTCATCCATCACATCACATCACCTCCCATCCATCACCGATTTTGTTTCCTTGTAGTAACATTTAAAAAGCTTCATTGATTGAAACCAAGTTTGCTTTGAGGCTTTATGTCCAAAAGACCTGGATCAAGCTAATTTTCAGTGTTTTCTTTAAAAAAATTGTGGTCAGTTATGGCCCAAGCTTGGCTGTTGCTTATTGAACCATTCAAGTTTTTTCAGTTTTGATTTGTTGGTGTTGGCAGCTGTCTCATATAGACATATTTTTAAATTGTTGGAGTAAAATAAATTGTCACATCAGATGTGTACCAGCTGGCAAGACAGCAAAGCATATACCATCTTTGGTATGCTGTTCTGTCAACTGATCAACCGGTTGAGCCAGGGCCCTGAGTGGCCTAGTGGTCTAAAGCGCTCTCCGTTACGGATCACTGCCATCTCACCTCTGTCTGCGTGGGTTCGAGTCTAGGATTCAGCCAATGTGGATATGTGAGAAAGCTTGCCAGTAGCTTCTCGTGGGTCGGTGGTTCTTTCCAGGGATTTTCCGGTTTCTTCCTTCACCTTTAATACTGGCCGCCATGAATAGCCTATCGTGTGCTGAAAAATGGCGTTAAGCCCCACAACAAAAACAACAACAGCCGGTCAAGCCATACAAACAAGCTATTTACATTTTTTAGTTTTCAGGAGTTTGTTACCTCACAGCCACCCCGACATACCACATAGCTAGCTAGATGGTCAACCATTAAACCAGACTGACTATTCATATTAAAAATTCATAGTGAACCAGCATTACTTTTGAAGCTGTCCAACTGAGCCAAACTGACTACGCTAGACTGGCATTCAATAATGTGATCAATTCTGATGGCATATCCACTGGGCAAATATAATGATGCATGCTGACAATACTTCCATATGGGTATCCCAGGACTCAGGGTGTACAGGACGAGGACATTCCAAGATTGATGACAGGGGATGAAACAGAAATGCCAGAATATGCTGATCTGACAGTTGTAGAGACAGAATGTAGTTCATTGCAACAGTATAGAAAATCAGTGGGATTCTGTCACTATTGGAATGCCCTCCTCCTTGAGTCAGTTCTACTTACAAGGTCAGTACCTTAGTGGATATAGACAGTTAATCATTCAGAATATTGCCACAGTTGTTAAAGATTTCAAAAATTACCAGGCATCACTTGGAACATTTGTGATCCCAGTAACACAAGAGCTTCTTTATGGTAAGTCATTTTCCTGCAACTTTCTCACCCCATGCTAAAATGTCATTACAGAGATATTTTATTAACATGCACTTTGACTAGATGTTGATAAAGTGCACAGACAAGTCTTCAACACCACATCAAATCTAGTCTGGAACATTGTGTTGACTTCTTCCGTACTTGACTTTATGCATCTGATGATTATTTTTGTCTCGCTGAAAAGGCCGCTAAGAATCATTGCTATTGTTCCATGCGTTTCCTCCCTTTTTGTTCTCCACTTCTGTTAGGGCATCTAATTGAGGAGGTGAGAAAGCAAGAGGAACAAGAGTTCTTCTTTAACTTTCAATGTAATTTCCTATCTCTGCATGATTCTTTTAGGGATTGTAAAAGAAAAGCAATGATTGTCACCAGAGAATTTGCAGTAGCGTTTCTTTCTTCTCCTAGCCAGGTGAATTATAGGCAGTCATATGCCACTTTTTTTGAAGGCAGGCAGGGAGGAAGGGGAGAGAGAGGAACAGTTTCTTTTACCCCAGGCCATCTTTAAATTGTTAGTGATACACCATCACCCACCAGAGGCACTAAGACTGTTCCAGGCCTGGGGTGGCTGAGTGGTCTAAGGCACTTGCCTTACAGATCACCAACATCTCACATCTATCCACATGTGTTCGAGTCCCAGGCTTGGCCAGTTTGGGTACATGAGGAAATATGGCAGTAGCCTTCTTTGGGTCAGAGGTTCTTAGTGGATTTTTCTGATTTAACCCAAAACAATAAGATTAACACCAGCCTACTCCTTTTTCATCAGATTTAGACCAACCATTATGGAGAAAGGATGTGTGATCAAAACCCTGTCAAAGGTCTTTGGATTTTGTTAACTGGTCTCCTCCACTTGTGTCATCCTACCTTCATGAAGGAACTCCCAAGCAATCCCATGAAGGGGGATATATTTCCACAAGCAAAACTAGTTTTCTGCTTGTAAAGGGCAATGTAGATAGTATGAAAATTATGCAATCAGTCTGAACATGTCCGATGTGTACTTTCATATACCAATTCATATGGCCCCAGTCTGAGCCCTTGGGCCTTTGCTGATAGTTAAGGATGTCTGCCGCAGATATGGCAATGTTCCTGCATGACATGCCACAAAAACATTTGGTAATTTTTTATTCACAATGTGAACAACATGACGTCCCTCATTGTGAGGTGGATATACAATGGAGAGAAGTCAAATCTCATCCATTCTCAACATTTTGCTCATCTAGGTATGGAAACCATACACATATCAAATTGGCATCTTCCTCCCAAAAGCATAGAAAATTTGTTCATGCATAGGAAGGCATCAATCAATGTTTGACCTTCAGTAAAATGTTAGACCACATCATATCCAAGTTTGGGATGGCCTCCATGGAGAAGGTGGTGTTGCTGAATGACATACTACAAAATCATTAGGGGGGCCCCAAGTGGCCGAGTGGTCTAAAGCGCTCTCTGTTACGGATCACCGCCATCTCACCTCTGTCTGCGTGGGTTCGAGTCTAGGATTTGGCGAATGTAGATATGTGAGAAAGCTTGCCAGTAGCTTCTCGTGGGTCAGTGGTTCTTTCCGGAGATTTCCCGGTTTCTTCCTCCACTATTAATACTGGCAGCCATGTATAGCCTATCGTGTGCTGAAAAATGGCGTTAAGCCCCACAACAACAACAACAACAACAACAACAACAACAAAATCATTAGGGAAGTATGTTTTTTGGGTCATGACATGAACAACCTTATTTCCCTCATTCTTGGTTCAGAGTGGATAATAATTTTTGAGGAATTCAACCATATGTGCAACTATTAAGATACATTAACTTAGTGTCTTTCTCCCAATCACATCGAAAGTAACACACTCATACATTGGTCGGATAAAGCATCAAACATGCCGTTGATTAGGCAAGGAAGTTTCTTACAGTTCATCAGCATACTCAGTGCAGGGGTGGACCTGTTACAATGTCATTTTTTCAGGTTGGGGAACTCACTTATGTTATTGTATTTAATTTATACTTTGTGATTTATCTTTGTCCATGATTGAGGATAGAGTTTTGGCCTACCTGACTTTTATCATTTTTTGAAGATATTTACTAAAATTGATTTCAAGGCCTAACCTTGTTTATGAATTTTGTTATGTTTTAAAAAGTGAACTTCTTGACAGCATTTTGGAATTTTCCATTAGTTTCTCAGAAATGCTTTTGCAACATAGGTCAAGTATATAAAGGACTAGGTAAACAATTAATCATTCCTGTTGTAAAATCAGTCTGCAGGATCATTTTTAGTTGTGTTCTGATGTAATTTGAGAGGAATTTTTAAAATTATTTATTGGAATTGCACAGTTCTCACTGACTTTTTGGACTAAAACAGTAGTTTGGATTATTGAAGACTCATTCATAGATATTCTGGATTATATCACTGATGCTTCAAGACTTGGTACATCAACACATTCAAACCTATTAGAATTCATTTGGAACATTCTATACTTTTGGACTTGTGATAGGATATTTAGGATTATTTGGGATTTAATTCACAATGCTGTATGTTCCTCTTAAATTTTCACTTTATATTCTCTAGAAATGTTTGTTGATTTTTACAAACTTGTTGGTTTTTGGTTTCACTACTTTCTCTGACCTAGATTGAGACCATAATCTTGTAACGCTTGCTACAGGACACGTTGGTCAGTGGCATGTGGACGCCTCAAGAGAAGGCTCTTCATATCAGTCTCTTGTCCTTTCTCAGTGCCTTCCACATCAGTATAACACATCGATGGAAACATAGTACTGATAATATCAGACAATTCGTTGTGGTGATGTAGCTCTGCAATGGGGGCAACAGTCACCAGACCTTTGTCTCACAGCAGGGGAATGCATTGATGTGTACTCACAATGGTAGGTAATATTGAAATCCAGTGATCTGGCCGTATCGTTATTAAGGGGGAATTACAACTGTTTCATACAGATTTGTCCATCAAGGAACCTTCCATCAGGTCTGTGCCCTCTGAGGCCATCTGATGCTCTAAATTTTATTTCCTTTTTCTGCTACTGCAGAAGCATGGACTGTACATGCTCTTTTAATCACACACACACACATATCCTTAGATCCAAAATACATGCACTTCTGTTCAGACAGTTCAGTTGTTCTAATGACACAAACTGGTTTCTTCCTAAGGATAGGTTGCCATCACAAGCCTAACTATTTGCTTCCTCTCCTTGATTGATCTGTTGAGAGAAACAAGCTGCAAGAACCTGTATGTACCTTCAGATGTCATCTGAGATGCACAGAAAATATCTGCATCAGATGTAAAAGACAATTGCTTGAAGGCAGGATGTAAAATGTAACCCCACAAGCACTGGTCACTTGGTTAAAGAGAGTTAGTAAATCAGTATTGAACTCTTACAGGATCAGATACACAAAATATGAGCGACTTCAATAAGCCTGGCCTTGAACATAATGTCTCATGTCTGGACATGGTGGAGTCAGCTCACTGGTACACCAGTCTGCATTCTCTAGCTTCCAGTTGTGTGACATGGCCTCACCAAGGAGAGAACTGAGTTTTGTTGGGCTAGTGGTAGCTGCACAGACAGCGACCACTCCCTGTTCATGGTAGCACAACCTTAGATCCTGACATGAATTTGCCACTTTTGCTGGATTTTCCTTGGAAACTTTTGAATGTGAAACAATAATCAGGTGTGGAATCTCTCAGGGATTCCCTATGCATGTGTATAAGCAAACTGTCTCTTGTTATGCTAACTAACATTAGGAGATGTTCATCCATTTAGCGGGGCCCCGAGTGGCCGAGTGGTCTAAAGCGCTCACCATTACGGATCACTGTCATCTCACCTCTGTCTGCGTGAGTTCGAGTCCCAGGCTCAGCTAACGTTGGTATGTGAGAAAGCCTGCCAGTAGCTTCTCGTGGGTCGGTGGTTCATCCCGGGGTTTTCCAGGGTTCTTCCTCCACCAATTATACTGGCCGCCATGTATAGCCTATCTTGTGCTGAAAAATGGCGTTAAACTCTACAACAACAACAACAACAACAACAACAACATCCATTTAGCAGAGCAATCATTTTCCTCCTGGGTGGCACAGGGAGAGACAGATGTTCATCATTTCCTCCTCTTCTTACCTATTCTCCTAATGTAATGTGATCACATAATGTATTTGACAGAGAATTGAAAAGACATTTTTAAGTAGTTTGCTGTTAATACTTGCCTGATCGCATTACAAATAATCCTTCCTTCCCTTCTCCACAGTGTGGGCATTCTTTAAGGTTTTGCTCATGTAAAAACTGGTACACCCAGGTATAACAGTAACCACCTAGGTGGTGCTCTACAGTTTTATATTTTGCATAGGGTTAGAATTTTAAAGAGAAAGAATTTCCCCAGCTTTCCTCACTGGTTATACTGGCTATTTAAAAAAGACTTTGTATATCTTAGGTATTGTTCAAAGAACCTTTAAATCCCTTTATTTTGGTGTATGATTGATGGGTGTAACATGGGTTATAGAGTATACAGCTTGGCCTTACTCCAGATGTGCACCTTTCAAAAAAGTGCTAGCTCCACTTGGTCCTTTTCACTTCCTGAACTTCAGAGGTAAGAGGTAGATTGTAAAAAAAAAAAAGAGCCGATAACTTTTTTTACATTTTATATATTTGGTAATTCATTCATTGCACTTTCAGAAGATGATATCGTCTAGTCTGGCAAAATTCATTTTCCCTATTTTAATAGCTGCTAAGGATAGTGTACTTTAGACAAATTTAGGCTGATTTTTGGAGCACAAGGGAGCAGTCATTTTAGTTAGCACTGTGCTAAGATCATTTACAAGTTCCAAAAGTACAATATCCAAAGAAATATCAGCCACATTACATCAAAGTAGCATAGAAGTATGCCAACATTCTCTCCACTGTGCATGTTTTAAATGCAAACAACTTCCCCTTAAATACGTCACTCTCTCAAACGTACATAATAACTGGTGAGCGCCCCCCCACCAAAGCTGGTAGATAGTACAGTTAACCTGTAAGAGTTGCTTCCCTTCATGTAATTTTTTTTTTCTTTTTTTTTTTCCCCCGTCTCTCTCTCTCTCTCTCTCTCTCTCTATATAGTCTGAATGTTTTTTTTTTTTATTTTCCATGTTTTCAGTAGGGCTGGATTCAAACTTAGCAGAGAAAGTTATCCTAATGTAATATGTTCAGGTGTGTATTCTCCAAGAAACATAATTTTGTAAAACAATTTGTTTTTATGGTAATGTTTGAGTAATAAACACAACATACATCAATTAAACAATACTCAATTCATGAACTAAGCATGTGCATGCACTATATTTTGTGGTACTAAAATTGCATTTGATTGTCTCACTGAGGTTTTACAATGATGGCAGTCACTTTTTTTCACAGTGTCATTCTTCTGGGACTGATTCCATACATACTGGTTGACTGAAGCCTCAGAATTTATGGTGGTCATTTGCCATTGGAAATGTTATCATGACTGTCAAATGCACATTTGTACAATTGTATGAAAAGAAAATGGTAGCATATTCGTAGTACCTTAATGGTTATCATACCAGAAATGCAGCCTGAAGGGTGCAGGGTTGAATTCCCTCATCTGATCATCTTAGGTTGGTTACCATGGTGGCAAGGTACTTTACTCCAACTGTCTTGGCACTAAGTAACCTATTTGTGTTGCTCTGCTGTAAAACCAAAATTTAAACAAAATTATTGTATTTCCAGGCCATGGACAGGGGACTGTTCTTTGAAATACAGTACTCCCCAGCAATTAGAGATAACAGCCTCAGAAAATACACAATCAGTAATGCACAGCAGCTGGTGCTTATGTGCAAGGGGAAGGTGAGTCTTAAAACTTGTGTTTTACCAACTTATCTTTTATGTCATCATCACAAGCCAAGATGAAGAATACACAAAGTAAATAAACCATTTTCTACTCATGCCCGAGTAGTTGCCACTGATGTATGTCCCACTACAGTTGACCATCTTGGCGATACAATTGGAGCCAGACCCCAATTATATTGTGTTGTGCAAGCACATTTGCAGTTCAGAACATCCCAAGGTCAATAAACCATATCTGTATAAACTTCATATTGCTAGAATTTTTCATCAGTGAACCAGAATACTTCATTGTTTTTTAAAAAACTAATTGATCTTCAGCTGCTTTCTGTTACTGTCACATTTGCTGTCCTTGGATGGTTGACTTGTTAAGAGCTAAATCTCTAGCTAATTCTGATTGTTTAACACTTGACTTAATCCTGTCCAGGGCTTCAAGCTTCTCTTTAATGGCACAAGCCTTAGATTTCCATGTAACATTATCCATTGTAAATGCACATTTAACACTTTTACACCTACTTGTTTGAATGGGTACGGCAAGAATAATTATCAATGAACAATGGGGTTATTTTGACAAAGAATGGATGACATTATTCACTGGTCACCTGACTCAGTCTAACAACACCACCAAGCCATGTGTTTGAGTTGGTGGCTTTCATGTTTTGATATTTTATAAGTCATTGCCACATAATCTGGATAAGTTTTAGCTCTGAGATTGACTTTGATGATTAGCAATATGCTTAAATTAATTGATTTATTATAAAGTGGGGTGAGAATCTTTTGTCAAGCACCACATTGTTTTGGTGCTTGGTTGTAGAAGCAGTTTAAAGAACAAACATATCAGCTGTTGTGTTAAGATATTGGTATGTCTGGTTTACCTCTTATCTGCACAATTAATTTTTTGGGAAACCTTGATATACAAGTGTGTATGGTAGGTTACTGAACTACACTTGGCAACACCTTACACTGGTAAAAGTATAACATGGACAATCCACTTTCTTTGTATTGTATCACAGAAAGTTAGGTTAACAGCCTCAGGAAATACCCAGCCATTTGTACAATAGCTGATGTAGATCTGCACATAAAGGGTGAGACTTAAAGATTATTTTTCCCACTTATCTTTTATGTCACAATCTTAACTAAAGCTGATACAGAAAGAAAATCTGTGTGTATGCATGCTTGTGTCTGTGAAAACATCCCTTCTTATAAGTAACTTTAAGCCAAGCAACAATCCTTTAAGTATACAAAGTAACAGAAATAATATTCAACATTGCAGGATGCAGAGTGTATCATACAGCTTTTAATTGCTGTAGAGCCTGCATTAATCAAAATAATGGCTATTATACTACATATTTATTACTTTATCAGTATTTAGTGGCAGTACAGAAACAGATTTGCTTCCAAACCTCATGTAGTCTGATATTATTCTCAAAATTGCATATATTAAAACACTTTTTTAAAAACAAATTTGATCTTTCTTTTCAGAATGTTATTTTAACCAGTGGATGTAAAAGGGTAAGTTTTTTTTTTAAGCATGCACATGGATGCAAAAGAAATATTTACATATTTGATCCATTCAGAAATTTGCAAACAATTGATTTATGCTTTTATTTCACAAAGTTTTGATGTTTTAAGGTAAGTGAGTCACAGTTTACTGTCACGATCATCTTTCATGGCTTCTCCATCATTTTCATTTTTCAAATAAACAAGACATTAGGCTGCTCTTTGAAATAGTTTAACCTCATGTATTTGTGATGATATGCAGATTGTGATGCAATGATCTTCATTTATAAAGTACTTTCCTTCAGAAATGATCATGAAAAATATTCTAAGATAATAGTAAATTCATGTCTTTTTTCCAGCCCATTGAGCTGAGAGGTCCACTTGATGTTGCCAACTTGTATCCTTTGTGGCAGTGTCATGAAGATTAAATTGTAGTGGTATTAAACAAACAAAAAAACAAAGGATAATTACATAATCTCATTAAATTTCAGTAAGACGTACAGTTTTGAATGCATGCTTTTTCGTGACTATTTAGTTTCTGAATTTACATTCCATTTATCTCAGTACTCAGCTATGTCCTTCGTGTAACTCAAGTCTGAATAAGTGTAGCTTCCAATGTAGATAGTGATGTCAGGGTTCATTTTGACTGCACCCTTGTGCCAATGACCTTTATTTTTCATCCTAGGTACAAGAAAGTTCCCTCCATTAGCCCATAGAGCACATAAAAAAGACAAAAAAATAAAGATAAAGGATCAGTATGGTTGATTATAGACTGAATTCACATATCCCAAACTTACTGAATAAAGTGCATTTATGTCCAAAAAAATGTAAGACAGTCATTTTCATTGGCTGATGGTCTGATATTGATTAATGTCAGGCACCAACTGAAAGTACATTATTCTTTATCATTGATAGAAAATGAACAGAAGAAAAGTTGAAATGAAAACACTGCTGCATTTATTTCTAAAAGTATTGTGCTGGGAGGCAAAAGTGTTGACTCAAATGCCCAAAATAAATTTTTGAGGAGACTGGTTATTTAATTAAATTTCAGGATATATAGATTATGACACAAGTGGCTGATAATGATCACAGGCACTTGGGTCATAGATTTATAAATTTCTGCAAACAAAGGATATTCACTTATTTATCTGGTTTGTTCGACTGGTTCTGTTTCACTGTTGGAAGTAAAACAAGTAAGACTCTTTGCATGTTTCATGAATAAAAGCAATGTCTTTCATGGGTGGCTTTTGCAATAAAATTGGTTTTGATGATGTTATTATCAAAATTGGTTTTTGATCCACTGGAAGTAATTAAAAAATTCCTTTTGTAATCATGCAAACACTTTCATTCTTTTCGGTCCAAGGAATACATCTAATGAATCTGAATATTGTAAACATGCTTTGAATTACTATTTCCCTAACTTGTTTTAAATTAAAATGTATTTTTACTCTGCTGGTGACTCAAAAAACCAGAACTCATATCGGTTCCATAACATAAAATAATGAGAATTTGATAGTGGACAAATGTCCACCTTCCTCAAAGCCTGGAGACACCTCAGTCTTGTGTGGGTTAACACTCCCCCACCCTACCATTTCAAGCTTCCAGTTAGTATTTGTAAACATTACACCAGGGTCCAGTGCCATGTTTATGGACACAACACAGTAACCAAGGTCAGCAGTGATGAGTGTTTGTAGTGTCCATTACTTAGTCACTGTTAACCCATATTTGCAGCATCAACTAACAAGTCAGTAGTGACAAATGCTTTGCAATGTCCACAGCTTGGTCATTAAGTAACCGGAGTCTGCAGCAACCACTAATAGATCACCGAGGACCTGTGTTTGCAGTGTCTACTACTAAGTCACAGTGCTTCCTTTTAGCTTGGAACCATACTTTAAAATGCTACACTTTCCTTAACTTGACTAGAGGTGTGATGTTTGGACTAACAGAAGCGCAAGCCAAGGCAGCTGTCACCACCAACTGCAGAGCAGTGTTACATCATGCTGGTAATTAAGTTATTTTAGTTCTGATTAAATTTTAATACTATTTGATGAACTTGTACTGTGTGACTTCAAAGTTAGTATTAACGTGACCTATCAGTGGTAAATCTAGATGTGTGGATTTACATATCTAGTGTTATGGCCATGTTGACAATAAAGATCCTTTATTCAATTCGCTCAGATGAAACTGTCTCTTGATATTCTTCTCATTGGCTGATTTATCTTTAACTTGTACAGTTCCAAGCAGTTAATTGGGCTTTGTCTACAGAAATAAATAAAAACTTGGTTGCGACAAATGTTAGCACTTATAATTTTGAAATCATTCAGATGTTGAATGTTCTATTACTGATAACAGGCAACGACCTGTGGAGATGTCTTCAGAACCGAGATGAACAATTAACCAAAAGTGATAACACCATTATTAAACTGTGTTGACATCATCAGCATCAGAGTTTAAAATGTTCATTCAAGTTGTTAGTGTTAACATTGTGTTAACACCAACTTTGAAGTTGCTCACTGATAGCTCAACTATATTCAGTTAGCAAAGCACATGTTTTTGTATGTTTTTCCTCTGGCAGCAGCGTTCCTTTATCTTACTAGAATTTTTTTAGTATGAATTAATTATCACTTGTCATCTTTTTGACTTCAATGCCTACCAATTTCTGAGCCTGCAAAAACATCAACCGTAGTATAAGTTTTATTTAAATTGGCCAAAGACACAAAGGGACAGAGTTATTTCAGATGTTAAATAGATATCAAGATACATATAGAGGTTTCTTTTCCATTTCGAATTCATAGGTTTTTAATGTTACAGGAATTTGCAATAAAATTTTGCAAGAGGGGTCCTATTTTCAGCCCACCAGTCCACATAGTTAACGGTATCTCCCTGCATTTTTCTTGCATCATCCATCCATGCAACAGTTGCTTGTTACCATTCAGGAGTCTATATTTCTGAACTGGCATCAATCAAACATGGGATGTGGGTTCATGTCATTAGAATCTCAGACCAGTAATTTGTAAGCAAAATCAAGGCAATTTAATGTGGAGATCATGTAGCTGGTATACTAAGCTTGTTACCACTCTTAAGGCAATATTTCTGATCTGATTTAATCAAAACAAGAACAAATACTTACATCATTAAAATCTTAGATGATTTCTGTAATAAGTGTGGCCAACACATGTTATTGAGGTGATCTTGTGTCTGATTGGGCTTTTTAACACTCTATTTCTGATCTGATTTTGATCAAACTTTGAATATCAACTTTATAATGGTCTTTAAGCTTGCACAACAAATTTAACACATTAATTTACTAATTAATTAAAAAGTTCATATTTTCCATCATTACTGGCAAGGTGAATGCCATGGGATGCAGGGATTGTCTAGTATTGAGATTTTTAACAACTTTGCTAATGTCCAAGATAAATGCATATTAATGAGGTGATCTTGCATCTGATTTGCCCAACCTAATATGATCTGGAAGGCCTATAACTTTTTTATCTAACTTTGATCAAACTTGAAATAAGAGCTTTTTCATCAAGATCTTGGATAAGTTCTATAATGTACAAGATACATGCATATTAATGAGGTGACCATGCATCTGATTGGCTCAGCCTGATATGATCTGTAAGCCTTGTTTTTTTATTTAATCTTGCATCAGATTGTCTGAGCTTGCTTCTAGTGAGGAAACAATTTCTTTTTCTTCTCATTTTGATAAACTTAGAATATGAACTTAATCATCAAGACCTTGGATGTGTTCAGTAATGATTGATGCATGCATATTAATGATATAAACTTGCATTTGATTGACTAAGTTTGTTACCTCTCAGGAAGTCTGATTTATAATTCAGTTTTGATCAGACTTCGAATACTTTCTTATATCTTAAATCTTTTGGATGGGTTTGATAATGAGACAGCATACACATGTATCAATGAGGTAACCTAGCATCTGATTGCCTGAGCTAGTTATCACTCTGGAGGCCATATTTCTCATTCAATTTTGAGCAAACTTGGAACAATTTTTGTCATCGAGGTCTTGGGTAAGTTTGATAATTAGCGAGATGCACAAATATTAATGAGGTGATCTCATATCAGATTGACTGAGAATGTTATTACTCTGGAAGCCATATTTCTCATCCATGTTTGATTAAACTTGTAATATGGGTTTATATCAGCATGATTGTTAATGAATTCAATAATGAGCAAGATCAATGCATATTAATGAGGTAATCTTGCATCTGATTGGCTGAGCTAGTTATCACTCTTGAAGCAATATCTCTGATCCAATTCTTATCAAACATAGAATCATGTATGATGGTATCATCAAGCTTTTGATTGAGTTTGGTGAGTGAGATCCATGCATAATAATGAGTTAATCTATCATTTGATGGATGAGCTAGTTATTACTTCTGAAGCCATATCTCTGATCCATTTTTGATCAAACTCTGAATATAGGCTTGTATCATCAAACCTTTGGATGAATTGGAATATGAGCGAAATCCACACATAGCACTTAAGTGATCTTGCGTCTGATTGGATGAGCTTATTACCATTCTGAAGGTCATAATTCTGATCTAATTTGAATATAGGCTTATGTGACAAAGATCTCACACAAGTTTGATAATATCCAGGGTCTGTGCATGTTTATGAGGGGATCATGCATACAGTTATTTCAGTTTATTACCAGTTTAGGGGCTGTATTTCTGATCCAATTTTGATCAAACTTGTTAAATTGGTTTAAATCCTCAAGATCTTGGATGAGTACAGCTACAAGTAAGATTAATTCGTATTACCGAGGTGATTTTGCATAAAATTGGATTAGTTTTCCCACAGATTGGCGATTCTATTTATGATCATATTTTCATCAAACATTATAAACAGGATTTTATCATCAGGATATGTAATGTTTTCTTATGAGGAAGATCTATGCATATTAATGATGTGATCTTGAATATGATTGGCTGAGCATCTTACTGCATGGGTGACTATTTTTCAGAATTGATTATGATAACACTTCGTAATATGCTAATATTTTAATGATGTTGCATGCTTTTTATTTATGTGTAGGAGCTGTGCACATTGATAAGATGATCTTGCATCCAAATGGTTGAGGGTATAGTTTTAACACTCTATCGACTGTATTTTTGTTAGGGTTTTTGTATTGGTAAATAGGTTTGTGTCATCAAGATCTAGATTGAGTACGATTATGAGTTAAATTTGTGCATATTATTGATATGACTTTGTGTCTGATTGGATGATCTTGTCAGAACTAGTAACAGATTCTGGATCTGATTTTGATCTTTCTCTTTAAATAGTCTTGTACTATCAAGATGTTCGATGAGTTTAATTATGAGCAAAATCTATGCATAATAATGAGGTAATCTTTTAACTGTTTGGCTAAGCTTGTTACCACTTTGGAGACCGAATTTTGGTTGAGTTTGTTCCATCATAAGCTTATATTGTCGTTCTTGTAGAAACATTCTGTCATAAGTGAGATCTCCATCTAAGATTAAGATACATTGAATCTGATTGGCTGAGCTTGTTACCCATTTCTAGAAACTATTTCTCATCCAGTTTCTTCAAAACTAGGTAATGGGTTTATATCATCAAGATATTGGATGACATCAGTTAAGAGCAAGAGACAATGGATATTTATTATGTCTGTATCTTTTGATTGAAATTTTGTCAGCATATAGTAATTTAGGTAAAATAAACATGACAGATGCCAAAGGATATCCAGGTACATGGGTCTCTGCCCATTGATAATAACCTGGGTAATAAAATGTGCCATAGGGTACCCATGTACCATACAGAAGTTTTCTGCCAGTGCTTGTAAAGGCACCACTCACTTTGTTTTCAAGTTAACAATTCTTTTGATTGAGCCACAAATACATGTACTTTTTTTGCCAAGAAGAGGTCTGCCTCTTCCAGTAAACAATTGACCTTAATCTGATAGCTTGTTTTCCCTTGTGACAACTCTCTGATTGAGTCATGAGTGTGGCACAGATAACAGACATGTATTCAGTTGCAGCCTTGAATATATTTCACAAACTGTATGATCAAAGTGTTACTTACAAAGTTCGGGCTCAGTCTACAAATTATTATCCACATATCACGGTGAGGCCAAGGAACTGGAGTCAGATGATATTTATGATGACTAGACCAAAATGGTTTACTGAATGATGATGGAGGATCTGAGAACTTTTTCAGTCAGTGAGGATGATTTCCTGTACTTTGTACCCTATGACTTTAGGTAGTGAAATTTATGGGATACTGTGAATTAAAAGAATGCGGACTTAACTTAAGGTTTGTACATATATAATACAATTTCCTGTTGATCAGGTGCTCATGTAACCAATCATTAGGATCAATGGGTACCCAGCAGAAGTTTTCTAAAATTCTGACAGCTTTACATAAAGTTTGCTAGATTGTTTACATAGGTTGTGTTCTTACTATACAACATAAGCCTGCTTAAGGAAATAGTCAGCTGTTTAATTATGTAAGCCAGGTGTGCAGTATCAGGTCCACTTTGGCCTCTTGTTTAATAGATCAATCCTGTTATTTTTGGTCAAGTTTTTAAACTGGTGATTTGTTGTAACTATGAAATCTTGGAAAATTTACAGTATTACAGTAAAACTTGTCTTGAGAGACCACTGCTATGAGATATTTTAATCTCCATGCAAAGATTTATTGATTATATAGTGTTATGACCTGTTTTGAGAGACCACCCGTCTTGAGAGATCATTGTTTTTTTTCCCAGAAGGGGTGGTCTTTCAAGACAGGTTCTTTTGTATCTGTGTCACACAATTATTGTCTTTTCTTTTTGATCCTATTATTATTATTATTATTATTATTATTATTATTATTATTATTATTATTTTCCTTTTTATTGCAGAGGCCAGAAGATTAACAAAGTCTACCATAGGGGTAGTGAGAATATCCCTTCCCATAACTGTGGATGCAGCCAATGGCAAACAGAATGATGTTTCAGGGGAGCCTAAACAGAAGAGAGCAAAGATTGATGATTCTTGTTTACCCAAAGATAAGGAAGCTGTTACTGAACATTAAATTTGCTTATACAAGAAATTTATGTCTGTTTTCTTATATATATATATATATATATATATATATATATATATATATATATATATATATATATATATATACACACACACACACACACAGACACACATCATCAAGTTGTTATGTTGAGACATTGTTAAAGCTTTGAATTTTGACTTCATCTGTGTAGTGTAACCTTCTTTTAAGTGTAACTACTTACTACATTTTGCATCGTTTTGATGTTAATATAATTGGTGGCTGTTAGACTCTTTGAGCCTGTCGCTCAAAGATGTAATAGTTGAATACATTAATATTTTAGGGATGAGGCAAATGCCAAGTAAGGGTTGGGATTTCAGGTTACCAAGTTACAGTTGCACATTAATCTGACAATAAAACAAATATTGAGGTTATTTAACTGCTTATATCCCCACTTAATACCTCTACCTAGGGGTTAGTTATGAACAGAATTTTTAATTTAGAAAAAAATCATCTTGGCTTTGTAAGGAAAAGCAATTTGCATTAGCCTTATCACCCTCTAGGAAAATCAAAATGTTACATTGCTGTGGCAAGCGATGAGCAGTTTAGACACAGGTCATTCACATTACAGTATATGGATATTGTTGTGCAGCAGGTACAGAACGAATATTATTTTCAGCTTCACACTAAAATATGGAATGGAGATGATTTTGATGGATGAAGTGAAAATATACTAATAGAGAAGAAAAATCTAGGCATTTCATTCAGCAAAACTTAAAAGTACTGGCAGTTTTATGTCTGGTAATGGTTATATGTGACTAAGAGTTCATCTATATAATTGACTGAATGGAAACCATATTTTAAACCTTCAAGGTGTTCTGTTATATATGCTTAGAAAAATAGATTGTTAGAAGTTGACTTGACTAAGTAGAAATTTCTTGAAGCATACGAGTGAAAAAAAGCACATGATGGTGTCCTATGTAACTGCTCTATTCAGTACAAATTTTGTTTTTATAAGATCAAGCACAGGAAAATTATTTTTTTTCTAAGATAACTGACTGATTTTACTTTCAAGAATGAACTAAATAGGTTACAATACAATTTAATTATGTAAGGAATTACAATACAGTGTAATTATGTTAGTTTCTTAAAGGTGGAAAATATTGTCTTGGATGTTTTTATGTTACTTTGGGGGGCTCATTATAATCAGAGATGCTTCCAGGGCATGCGATTGTGCGATACACACAAAAATTTGTATGAATTCACTCACTTTGAAACCGGTGATGTGCAAGAACTCCCGCAGATTAGTTGAAAGTCGCTCATATAAAAATGTACTCAGCACGGCAATATACAAAAATGTTATTTCTTTTTTTTTTCTATATAAATTTACAAACAAGAGTCTAAAACAAATTCAATGGTAAGGATATTTTTTATCACCATAACTCTTCCATTCCAAAGTTTGCAGATTTACTTTAATACAAAAGGATACTTGGAAATACTTCTAATTTTTTATAATTGAAAGATGTATCCAAGAGGAGTTCTGCAATTGATTTCCTTTCCTTCCATGTGTGCATGCGCGAACTTTGATCCATTTCTGGAAAGGGATATCAGCCATGGCAGAACGTAAAATTATTTTCAACATCTGGTTAGTGGTGGCAGGAATGTGGAAAGTGGATGTCAAGTCAGTGGTGGTGGTGGGAATATGGTAAGTGAGTGAGAGAATGAAGAAAGTAGTGGAGTTTCTCAAGAAATGGAGGACGATATTTCAGTATCGGATCATGATGAGTTAGATGTACTGCCAGAAAAGAAATCAGAATGTGCAGCAAAGTTTCAGCATTCTTGGTTGTTGGAATACAAATGGTTACAACACAACTCCAAGACATGAGGTTCGTTTGGTGATGTTTCCAAATGTTGTGGGAAGAGTAACCCTTTTACATCAGAAATTGGTTGTTTGAATTTTAGTACATCAACTCTTACATGACACGCCAAGTCACATGACCATGTGCAGGCATTAAAGGCTAATATACTCAAGCTGCTGCCTCCAGTGTTTTAAAAAAAGAGTGAAAAATCAAGTGCAGTTGTGTGTGCAATGAGGACAGCATTGATGCTTATTTAACTAGAGAGGACATCATTTAAAGATTTAGATTTTTTTATTTGTTCTGTAACAGAGTGGAGAAAGAAGAAGGAGAGGCGAATATTCAAGTGTTAGGTAAATATTGAACTATGTTTCCTCCTCCCCCCATTTTTTTCAGTGCCCCCCCAGTTTTTGGTGACAAGGGGGGAAATCCCCCCTTATGATGAAATTCTGGAAGCATCTCTGTATAGTTCATGAGAGATGAGGGACTGCTAACCATAGTTAACTGCTGAAATGGGGAAATCAGAAATTATATTCATAGGTCACATGCTTCACTTTGAAGGCGAAGTTGGTATATTTTGACACAAATTAGCAGAGGATCTTAAGGGCGAGGGATCTACAAATAGAGGGCTAAATATGAGTAATTGATCAGTGTTATCCAAGAACTTAAAGAAAATGCTGCATGCTTTTGGTCTAGATTTTGTTAGGCAAACTAGCATTGCACTGCGGCCATTGAAGCCACGTGTATAGCATTGGCCAGTCTTTGGACTATGATCCTGGTCATTTCCTTGTTAAAGGCAGCAACCACAGCTCATAGCGGGCCTGACCTATGCAGCGCAATTATCCTTGCTGCCACGCACCTCCTAGTTACTCTGATTGCCAGAGACTTGGTGTGCAATTAAATCAGTCCATAATGCCCTGCGTCCGGTGAAGGCCGGCCTCACCCCACGAATGCGAATCTTGTTTGCCACCAGCAAGCACTTTACCTCACCCTTAAAGTCCCGCATGGGATCATTTTGAAGCAGCATGGTCCACTTAAGTAATCTCCGCTTGTAGATCCACACCATTGCTGCGGTAACCACAGCATCATCCTTGATGGATAAAGGCTCGGTCACCTTGTAGTGGCTAGCTAAGTCCACCACGGCCAGCACGTACTTGTACATGAGCCGCCCAGCCTTGTCATATGGCAGAAAGAAGACATCGGCCTCGTGCACCTCATTGGGGTCGAGACGCTAAAATTTGGGCGAACGACATTGCGCTGTGCCAGTAGGTAGCACTGCGACGCGGCCTGTTTTCTCAACCGTTCCAGACTGTCAGTTGTGACGATGGGGGGGGGGGGCAATCTCAGCTTTTCAGCCGTCGCGCTCCCATCCAGTAAACCCCGTGGCAGTAGCAGACGGATGTGAAGCGAGCTTAAATCGCTACAGCGTATTTGGGCTGCCCTAGAGGGCGAGTTTAGCCTTCATCCCGAGTGTAACGACCATACGGCGTTCGCCGATGGCGGATCCCCAGATGTCCTTTAGGTCGTGGATCATATCTACGTCGGTCGTGTGCCTATCGCACACCTTGTTCATGCAGTTGTACGACAGGTCGTGCCAGCAGCTCGCAGATTCCATGCGGTTGATTGGCGGATAACTCGGCTTGGGGTTACTGGCGGCGTCTTCCTGATGTCCAGCCTGGTCCCAGGTCCGCAGCAGTTGTAGCGTGGCAGGTGCTTTTCCCAGTAATACTTACTCCAAGGCAACTCCAGAAGCTTTGTGAAGCTGGCTGCATGCGTTAATGTGACCTATCTCACTCAGCATATGGAGCACGGTCCCAAGAGGGAGTACAAGCCGCTAGCCATGACCACCACGCGGCTATCGTCATCCGCTCCGGTCTTTTGCCGGAAAGGTAGACAATATGCAAGTTTTTTGGAGGGTATTGCAGGCGTTTAATAAGGTACGACCGTCTTTTATTTTGTTTTTCGCGTTACACGGGCAATTATGAAAAACGGCTTCATTGGTTCCTTCCGTCTGATCTTGTTCGCGCGCTCCTGATCGGCCACTCGGGCGGCGGGAAATCTCAGCTATTGCTGGATATCCTGACGCGCCGGATGAAGTGGGATCGGTGATACCTGGTCGCTTAGAGTCGGCGATGCCCCAAGGCCAGACGACTTTGATTGCGACAAGAACAATAGTCTCATTTATGATGATGTGGTGCTAGAAGAACGAAAGAATCCCACATCCTCTTTAGCCGAAGAAGGCACAAAAACTGCAACGTGCAGTCATTGGCCCAGCGGTATTCCCACATCCCAAAGTTGATTCGCGACAACACCGATGTGATCATCCACTTCTGCGGTACCGTCGCCTATTTCTTGTGCAACGTTCATGCCACGAAGTGTGCCGCTAATATAGACTTACGCGAGTTCCGACTCCATTTTAGTAAGGCGACCACAGCGCTGCACAGCTTCGCCACCGTGGACCATAGCAGCACCTGTCGGTATTGTTTTGAGCCGACCTTGACAGCGCATAGATATGTAATATGAGCCTGTTGTCAGAAATTTTCCGCAACTTGCCATAACGCCGCTTACAAAAATGACAAACGCTGACAAGATTTTCCTGGCCAGCTCGACGCCAAGCAGACCGGTCAGCAAGAGACGGTATTCGAGGCGGAAACAAAGTTCGCATTCGTCATCAAGCCCGTTAAGCCGCCGCAAGGGCCGTCAAAGAAACTCGTGATAAGGGCAAGGTCGTGTAGAAGATATGGAAGAAACAGTCAGGACGCTGGCAAGCGTACCGTGGGCAATAACCGCCTCTATCCGGGCTCCCGCCCACGTGCATTTAAACAAAATGTTCTACAAAGATGCGTATGTTCACTGAAGTGGGTAGCCAGTATATCCTCAAGCATGAAGCTGAAGTGGTCGTGTCTATGACCCCTGAAAGTGGAAATACACAAACGCGACAAGAGCCTATCACAAACATGTTGTTAGAACGCTAGCGAAATTGGGTTTACCGTGAGTACATGGAGCGGAAATGGTAGCTGGCGCAGGTGTTTGCAGTGTTTAAAAAGAAGCAATAACATTAAAGAATAGTTTTGGTTGCCGAAGCCGGAGGTCGCATTGATAGGCAAGCGGTGGAGTTCCAGAGTAACCCATGACGGATCCAAGTGCGGAGGAGCCAGAGGAATCTGCCTAAAAGGAATAGTTTGATGATGCCCCCCACAAAGAGGAGAGTTTAGCAGTGAAGGATAAGAAGTTTATTAAAAAGTACGGTATGTTGTGGATGGCGGCCAATCAGTCTGAAAAGATCTTGGTTGGTATCCCCCAAACAGAGAAATGACGCTGAAGATTCGGGCGAGGCTTGTATTCGATGTGACTGGCTAAGGCACTCAAAAGGTGTCGAACACATTTTTCCTTTAGGCAGAGAAACGTGCATCTGTTTATAAAAAGGCAAAGAAAAAAAAAACGGACGCAGTGTAAGTCGTCGCAGCAGTGCACCAGCGAAGGCCTGTCGATGACTGGGTACGTTTTATTGCTCTGACAGTGTGGAAGAACTTGGCAGACACGTGGAACAGCTCTTTGTAGCCTACCAGGCCAATAACATGTCATTTGGTCTAACCAAAGAGGCTGGCTCAATTTGCCGGCGGCTGTTCGAGGCAAGCACAATGGACAGACCCACGTACTAGTCGTTAATTAGAAAGATTTTTGATTTTATGTATGACTTCGTCTTAAGGCTGCGATATGGAGACATTCGCACGCACCATCCTCAGTTTGGGTGAAAACATATCGGCTCAATTGCGGGTCCTTTAGGGGCAAACCACTTCCCACACCACCCAGATGATCTCGATCTCGAAGCAGCATGCGTTCGACGAGGTCTTTCTGACACCGCACGAGACCACTCGAGGTCGCAACCCAGAGATCGCACTGGTGATGAAACAGTTAACGTTACTTCGATTCTCTCATCACGGTTCTGCATCGGTGCTTCAAGTTGTCAAGCTGGATTAGAGTCTGTGCTGTGTGTGATCAAAAGTAAATCGGACAGGATTAAAGTTGTTAATTGTTTGGACTACTAAAGAGCACAAGCGGTATATAACAGTATCCGTTTTGGCTTCATTGTTTAAAGTTTGTAGAGATGTCAGGCATCCATTATCTCCCAATGATGACTGCTAAAACACCAAAAATCGAAGCAACCGAAAAAGCACACGAAATTCAATAATGGATGCTAACGGAAATTTCATTGGTTGGAATCAAGTTCAAAGGACATGAATATGCATTCTGCCCCTCCTGTAGAGCTGATTTTAAAATCTGCCTTGGTGGCAAGAACGCCATTATGCATCATGCAGAAACCATATCACATACAAGCACATTATACGCGACAACGCTCCATCTTTGAAATCCATGTTTGCAGATCTGCATCAAATGTGGATACAAATATACAAGCAGAGACACTATTTTACAACTTCATAGCTGAACATAATCCCCCGTTGATTGTAGCAGAACATTTTTTTAGACCTAGTTAAGATAATCCCTAAGTAATTGCACAAAAGCTCTCAAATAAACGAACGAAAAATGCTGACATAATGATCCAAACGTTGGATTCTCAGTGTGTTAAGGCTTATGCCGCAGTGAAACATTCACCATTCTCATTGACGTTCCTCCCGCTTTTGAAGTCAAAACTTCTGACGAGATCTGAAAAATCTCCCGATTTGTCCTTGGTTGACTTTCCTGTTCTATCGCATGTATGAGAATCAGTATGCATTGCCCTTTCATATCCATACATCTGCTCACCTCATGAGGAAGGCAAAAATCCTTTGAAAATCTTTGTTAAGGTTTTGATAAGAGTTTTTCTGTATAGTCACTCCTAGAGCATGGGAACGATATATGAGATTGGCAGTGTAAAACCAGTAAGCATTGCTCTTTTATATCCTCAGACCTCCAAGAAGTGTGTTTTAAGTATTAAAAGAATTCTTGTTACAGTTGTAACCATTCGTATATCTGAACCACACAACCATTCTCAGCCCATCAAGTGAAGTCAAGGCAATGTAGTTCTGTAAATATATCTGTATCGTAGTTTCTGTTTAATTCATTGCCTGCGCAAATGTTTAAGTTTTGGAATGTTGTAATTTTGCAGGATGAGTGTATTAGCATATTCTTCCGTCGAAGCTGACAGAAAACTAAATTTACAAGTACGATTTTGATAGCGCAGTGGCAAACACTCGCTCTATACTTCTGTGGTTCTATGTACGAAATGTAGAATCCCCCCCCCCAAAAAAAAATAAAGAAAACAAACAACAAGAAAACGATCATTATTGCTCTGTCATTTTATCCTTTCTTTCGGTGTCAGCCAATATAGAGCCACCTGCACTCCATAATCCGAGTCACCGAGGGTATATTTGAATGTCGAAATAAATGAATAAATAATATACGAACAAACAAACATACATAAATCTCTAGAAATAAAGGTCTTTGAATATAATATTACGGACATAGTCATCTTATGTTTAGGTTTTGTAGTGTCACGAAGATTTTCTAACGGTATGCTTAAAGGAGATATACTTTTTGAATAGAAAGTTTGCATTAATTCAGTTTTACCTGAGCTCAGCCACGATGGCGCGAACGCAGACAAATACATGCACACGTAATCTATGTTGTATCTTGATATGGTATTTCTTTGGAGTTATTGGAGAGAGAGAGAGAGAGAGAGAGAGAGAGAGAGAGAGTGTGTGTTAGGTTCACAAAGTTTATGTGATAAACGAACATGTCAAATAGAATACAAAATAACATTATAATTTTACTGTTCCTGTCAACAATGTCATTCCGCCTAAGGCAATTCAGCTTAGATTTATTGCGTAATGGATTGCACCGTATTGTTCGTATCGAAATGTCCTTACTGTTGATAATAAGTCAGTGTCCCTCATTAGGCAAGCCATTGTTTGCTAGCATTAACTTTTAATTGAAAGAAAAGCCAAGAAACATTAATATATGGCTACATATATTAGATTTCATTTCGGGGTTTTATGTGTTGTCTTTAGCTATCAGCCGGTTGAAACATTTGGTTGAAGTGTTGTAAAACAATTAGCGCCACACACACAGAACTGGCTGAAATAAACGGCTGACACTTTAGCGTCTGTTGCTTTCCATCGTATTTTACAAAATCTTGCGTATATTGTATAGCAAAATTGGTGACAAAAGTTTACCTCCAATTTGTCTAGTTCAACAAGGCTCTCGCAAAGGTCTGTGATTTCCTGACCATACAGTTAGGCAAGAGTCCGGTCGAAGGAGACTACAGTGTATGCCAACATGGCCATGTAGGCGCATTTACTGATCTTACACGAAATATTAATTTTTATTTTAACTTTGAAAACTAATGTGGCTTTCCCAACATTTGCTAATTCTGGATCGCGTGACCTAGTAGTCGCTCGCATGTTAATTTATGTCCCGCATAAATGTTAACAACATCAGCAGGCCAGAAGACCAAGATATGTTCTGGGTGAATATGTTTATATTTTTGCTTGTCCATATGATTAGTCTATCACGAGCATAACTTTTCACCCTAAATCCATTAGCACTGACTGACAACCTTTCCTTCTTAGTGTATTGTTTGCACCGGCTTCGTTTTTGTTATCCCTCTAAGATACGCATACTGTGTATGTTTGTAAATAATATTAAATAACAGAGATTCAGTGAAGATATCTGCAAGCGAGTTTCATGGAAGGCTGCTGTACAGCAATCTGAACCATAATAAGAAATGGTTATAAAACTGTGACTAGTTGAATTTGTGTATGATACTTATTGACGGATATCAAGGCAATTGACGTCACACCAAAGAGACGGAAAGGCTTTCAGGGTACCTGTAATCTCGTCCTAATTCTTTGGTATATTACATTCAGATGTTCAGTAAAAATTGTGGATGACATTTTCAAACATGAAAGTGACGATGACATTGACATTTTACATGTCCCTTACTATGATTTCAGTATCAAGTTGGTCAAAACATGTTAATTCTCGTATATTATCTAGCCGGACCTGGATGGTCATAACGTTGTACGTTTAAACAAAAATGATTTTAGCTCTGCTCAAACACCAGATTTTAATGTGTTATTTGAGTACAGACTTGCTATTGTGCTTATAATATCTTTCTTTTTTTGACGTGATCGCTATACGATTGGTCTCCTACGATGAACAAATTAATGTTTATGTCGAAATAATGATAATACTGTCAAACCCATTGTGTTGTACTGAAATCAAGTTGGCTACTTATTCCTTATTCCCGATTCAATACGGAATAAGTAACCCGTTACTTACTCCCGATTCAAATATTTTCACATACATTTGAATACTTATTCCTTATTCACACCGAGATTTTTTATCTGTTCATTATTCCCAATTCAGTATGCAATTGGTTACCACTTAGTTAATGCAGATGAACCCTCTTTAAGGCATGCATTGGTGTAGTTCTGACCTGATTGGAGAAATACGAGTGCTTTATACAGCTGAATATAGACAGATCACGGACTATATGTAGGAATGGTTTAGGATATTGATAGGAATACGTGTTTAGTAATTTGATATAGGATTAATTAGTTGTGTTAGGCATTTGGATCGTGTCTTGTGATGCATGGCTTTAAGTATTAGTATTCGGGTTCGAAAAGCTTACTAATGACTCAAGTAAGAAGGAAAAAAGCCCCACAAAAAACCCATACAAATGTGAAATTTGAGATTTCTCTTGTGTGGTCGTCATGTCCTTAGAGGAGAATTATGTGGAGTATTTACGAGTTTAAGAAGCCTTCAGTTGACTTTGAATATTGTCCTGAAGTCCTTGGAACTGGGGAACTTAGCACACTTGTAACTAATTTCCAGAAATTGGGGTTACATAAAGGGGAGTGGAGGGCGGATAAAGCACATGCCGCAAGAAGATTATATCTTACTTATACAGTTTGGTTGTTAAGTATCACCTTTAAAGAGATTTGACATGGACCCTTCTTGACGTGTTATCTCTAGAGGATAGTGTAGTCACGAAAGAAGTCCTGAGGAATTTCGTTGAGCCGATTTCGAGAAATCAGCAGGATGACGGAGGTCTCGTACGACACATGCTGTAAGAAGATTTTAACAAAGACCCTTCTTTGACATTTTATTTCAAGGGGATAGAGGTCCATTCACAAAAAATGTGCTGACGAATTTCATGGAGAGGAAACAACGAAATAAGGGACGCCGTATGCGTGCCTGGTATTAACCCCCCCCACCCCCGACAAAAACCAACATAAACAACAACACACAAATGTTAATAGTGTGTCGATAGTTTGTACTAACTGAACACCTGCTAAGAGGATTTTGATTTCAACGTCTATTGCATGGTATCTAACTAGGTACACGTTCTAACAGTAGAAAAAGGTTTGTTTTTTTTTTGTTTTGTTTTTTAAATGTTGAGGCGATTTCGAGAAATCTACGGCAAGATGGAGGCCGCGTAAGACACATGCCTTAAAAACATTATATCTTTATTAAGTTTTGAAATGGAAGCTTCTTTGATATTTTATCTCTAGATAATAGAGTCAACTCTCGAAGGAAGTCCTGACGAATTTCGTCGATAGGAAACCGCGATATAAGGGGCGTCCGATAGGTACCGGGTATGAAAAACACGCAAAAATTAATAGACTGAATCAAGAGTTTGTACTGATTAAACCTCTAATTAGAGTATTTTGATTTCAACGCCTGTTGGACAGTTCCTGGTTAGGCACGCGTGCTAAAAGTTAAAAAAAAAAATTAATTAAATACGTCGAGTTGATTTCGAGACTGTCGCGGCCACATAAAGGCGATCGGGTACAAAACATTCCATATGAAAATTGTATTTTACGTATATATTTGGACCACTGAGTCCCTTGACATAGACACTTCTTTGACATTTCATCTATACGGGTATCAAGTCTATCAACGAAAGAAGTCATAACGAATTTCGTCGAGAGGAAACGGAAATTAGGGACGCCAGATGGGTATCGGTATCAAAAACACGGAAATGTAAATATGACGTATCAATAGTTTGTATTAATTGACCCCTTACTTAAAGAATTCTGATTTCAACGCCTCTCATACACTATCTAAATAGGACCCCATTCTAACAGCAGGAAAAGTTGGAAGAAAATTCGCTGAGCCGATTTCGAGAAATTCGCTGCTAGAGAAAGGAGGTCGAGTACTGGATATGCCGTTGTACAGTTGGGCCATTACGTACCCTCTTTAGAGTTTTGATATGGACCTTTCTTTAATATTTTATCTCTAGGGGATAGAGTGCATCCACAAATAAAGTCCTCACGAATTTCGTCGTGTGGTAAGAGCGAAATAAGAGGTCCGACGGGTACCGGGTGTGAAAAACACTCAAATATTCATAGGTTATGTCAGTAGTTTGCACTAATGGAACCTCCACTTAGAGGATTTTGATTTAAACGCCTCTTGGACATGATCTAGTTAGGAACCCGTTCTAACAGTAAGAAAATGCAGAAAAATTGGTCGAGCTAAATTTAAGAAATTCGCGACTAGATAGTGGAGATCGAGTACAACACATGCCGCAAGATTATATCTTACGTTACATTTGGGACAATACGTCACCTTTTAATTGAGTTTTGACATAAACACTTCTTTGATATTTGATATCTCGGGGATAGAGACCACTCACAAAGGAAGTCCTGATGAATTTCGTCGAAAGGAAACAGCGAAACAAGGGGCGTCCTATGGGTACCGGGTATGAAAAACACGCGAATGTTAATAGATTGTATCACTAGTTTGTACTGATTGTACTCCAACTTAGAGGATTTTGATTTCAATATTTCTTGGACGGTATCTTAATAGGGACCCGTTCTTACTGTAGGGAAGGTGTAAAGAAACTTCTTCGAGCCAATTTTGAGAAATTAGCAATTGGAGAAAATGGTAGAGTGCAACACATGCCGTCAAAAGATGACATCATACCTGATGAACTGGGCCATTACATCCCATCTTAAGAGTTTTGATATGGACCAGTCTTTGATGTTTTATCACTAGGGGATAGAACCATCCGCAATGGAGGTCTTGACGAATTTCGTCAAGAGGAAACGACCAAATAAGTGGTGTCTGTAAAAGGTGCCCTCTCTTGGTAAAGAGGGGTTGTTAATAGATTTGGCGATCGTTATCTAGAGGATGACCTCCCTCGATGTTATTACCCAGTGTGAGTGGATAGATAGAACAGCAACAGAGAACTGAGCGAGACTATTGAGAAGAAATAGTACAATACGAGCCCCCTTAAACAAGAAAAATATAATAAATTTTAATTAATTAATACATAAACTAATAGTGGCAACTTCAGTTCAACAGATTTACATTAATAGAATTTAATAGCAGTGTTCAATTGCGAATTCGTTCATCATAGTAACGAGTGGTGAAAAGAGCACAATGTCCACGCCTGATTTGCATTACCTAGCGTTGCTTCCTCTCTTGTCTCCGTGTATCCCATGTCTCCCCACCTCCAACGTGTATACTTGTTCTTCCTCTGATCTTTCTATTCCGAACTCTTTCTTTCTTTCCGGACTTCCCTCTTTGGACTGTCCTGGTAAGTTTCTGGGAGAGCTGTTTCCTTAATGCTGTTTTCTTTTCTCACAAATCGTGCGTCCTAGCACTATAGCCTGTCTTTCCTTTCAAGACAGCCACCTGGTCTCTTTACTTGTTAACGAGGAAAGCACTATACTTTAGGTTTCAACGGAGTCAATCTTTGTCCTCTCATAGGAAAATTTCTGACTAAAGAATTTTGACCAAGGTGGGTACTTTTTAAATTCACAGTACTTCCAAGGTGTAAGCCTTAATTTAACTGACCAGTCGTAAGCAACTGTTCCTAAATTTTCCCCAAGATAATCATTTCTTTCATCAGATTTTGACAGCCTAGAATCTGAGAATTACGATGCATATCAACTTCCCTTTGAAAATCGATTATTTGACATGAGGTCCCTTTCATGCGGTTATGGTCGGTAGCTCTAATGTTTCTCTTCCAGGATACCGCTACAATGCCCAGGTCAGTTCTCACTGAACCTTAGATGTGGGCCTTTATGTTTATCCGCGGAGATAGAGAAAAATGTCAAAGTGACCTTCCACAAAGACTTTTCTGGCTTGAGTATGATAAAATTTTAATGCACAATTTATTCAACTTTAGAGTTCAATACTTCTTCAAAATTCGACACATTACAGTGTCCGATGGGTATGAAAACAACGCAAATGTTAATAGATTGTATAACTAGTTTGTACTGATTGTTCTCCAACTTAGATGATTTTCATTTCAGCGTCTTTCAGACATTATCTAATTAGGGACCCGTGCTAACAGTAATCAGGGTTTGAAGAAAATTCGTAGAGCCAATTTCGAGAAACTAGCGCCTAGATAAAGGAAGTCGAGCAGAACACATGCTGTAAGATTATATCTTACGTTTACATTTGGGCCATTACGTAACCTTTTCACTGAGTGTTGATATGGAATCTTCTTACGTCATGTATTGAACCAGACCTCTTCACCTAGCCGCTGATATCTCGAAATCGACTCGAGGAATCTTTATGAAAGTTATATTGCTAGGACAGGTACCTATTTAGATACTGTCCAAGAGACGCTGAAAGCAAAGCAAGTTTCCGTGCTGTCTTTGATCGCAAAGAAGTTGGGATCTTTTTCGATTCCACTATTTGCTCGTCTCACATCCTTGGCTATTGTTGCCAGTGCGGCGGTGACCGCGGCGCAATTAGCTACCTTCAAGGCCGCCACTAGGCGCCTTAGCTGGGCTGGCCCTAAGGTTCATCAACAGCAGCGTTGGAGGCAAGGGCCTGGAGGAAAGGCGAGCACCATCTCCAACTTTAACCGGCTCCGACTCGCCCAACCGAAAACACTTCTCCGGCGTCTTCATGGGCGACGAGCAGGCGCGTCTGCCATGGCGAGTTGTACAAAGGTCGGCTTTGTGAACCTCGGCAACTCGCAAAACTGCGTGACCCATTGGATGGTTTTGGCTCGTGGGGATGGTCGCGTGCCTCCGCCTTGCCCGCGACGTCGGCTACTATTCCCTGTTCAGAAAATGTCTGACGGGCCGATTGCGATGCTAATTGCGCTCGACAACGACCTGAAGCCTGGTGTGCTGATGTAGACGGCGTTGTTTCTACGCAGCTGTTAATTGAAACAGATCGGATCACGGCATGTAGGCCATGCCGGTGGACAGCTTCAGACGCTCGCAGAGGTACAGACGACACCCACCTAAGTGCTCTGGCGAACTTCGCCCAGTAGGTGAGAAAAATTGAGCTATTGAATTGCACAAATCTTTAGGACGCCTTTGACATGAATGACCTTATTGTGTTTACAGAGACCGCCAGTAGACCAAAAATTCTCTGTCGTAGATTTATTTCACTCCTACTGAGGTCTGGCGTAGTGGTTTAGTCAAGACTGTATAAAGAGTGGACGTAACGGCCCAAATGTAAACATAAGATATAATCGTACGGGATGTTTTCTGCTCGACTTCCTTTATTTAGTCACGAGTTTCTCGAAATCGGCTCGACGAATTTTCTTTAAACTTTTCTACTGTTAGAAAGGGGCCTTATTTCAATACTGTATAAGAGGCATTGAAATCAAAATCCTCTAAGTAAGGGTTCCATGAGAACAAACTCTTGATACAGTTTATTAACATTTGCGTGTTTTTCATAGCCGGTACCCCCTAAGGCGCCCCATATTTCGCTGTTTCGTCTCCACGAAATTCGGCAGGACTTCCTTCGTAGGTGGACTCTTATCTCCTAGAAATAAAATATCAATGAAGGATTCATGTATAAAGAGTGGACGTAATGGCCCAAATATAAACGTACGATATAATCTTACAGCATGTGTTCTGCTCGACTTCCTTTATTTAGTCACGAGTTTCTCGAAATCGGCTCGACGAATTTTCTTTAAACTTTTTCTGCTGTTAGAAAGGGGCCTTATTTCGATACTGTATAAGAGGCATTGAAATCAAAATCCTCTAAGTAAGGGTTCCATGAGAATAAACTATTGATACAGTTTATTAGCATTTGCGTGTTTTTCATAGTGGGTACCCCGTAAGGCGCCCCTTATTTCGCTGTTTATGCCACAACGTCAGAATTCATGGTTTTTCCTTAATACATTTCCTTTACGTTGTTGTAGTATTTCACGCCTTGAAAATATATTTCTCAAACACAGGTACAGGGAACTATCTTATCTGCGCTACCTCAGGCCAGTCAAATTATTGTTTAAAGCCTCATTTCGCCTGTAACCTTGGACGATATCTACCATCATAGGAACAATACAAGCCGTCTCCAGACAACGGAACCGTCCCTTCTCAATTGCTCTGTTGTACAATTTACCAGTCATCCATCACAAATACAGCAGAGGGACTCACAAAATCGTTCCATAAAGTTAGGTTTTAATGGGGACTGCTCAGCTCCAGGGATACTTATAGGACTCTGACCTTAATTCACTATAAAATTAAACCATGCCATCCTGGAATCTCAACAAAACTGCAATCTGTGAAGTTTGCCTTTAGTAATTGGCTAATTAGTCGAGCTGAGGACACCGACTTCCCAAAATCAAACAAGTGATCACGAAAATCTATGAATTCCTTAAAATGGAGGGCTATATGCAAATGGCGGATACTCCAAAATTTATAACAATATCAAAGATGGGTCATGTAAAAACTGTATAAAGTTGGGACTTATTAGCCCAAATGTAAACGTAATATAAAGTCTTACGTCGTGTGTTGTGCTCTACTTTATCTAGCCGAGAATTTCTCGAAATTGGCTCGAAGTGTTTTCTTTCAGTTTCTCCTACTGTTATTTAGATAATATCCAAGAGGCGTTGTAATCAAAATCCTCTTAGCAGAGGTTTAATTAGTGCACAATTTTGATACAGTCTATAACAGTTTAGTCTTGTTCATACCAGGTACCCATCGTTGTTACTTATCGACGTTATTCGTCAGGACTTCCTTCGTGGGTGGACTCTATCGCACAGAGATAAAATATCAGACAAGGTCCATTGTCAGAACTCTTTAAAAAGGAAACATAGAGGCCCATCTATATACGTAAGGTATAATCTTCTGATCGCATGTGTTGTGCCTAACCTCTTTCATCTAACCGCGAATTCGTCGAAATCGTCTCAACGATTTTTCTTCTAAGGTTTCCTACTGTTGGGATCACTCTTTACGTACTTTCAAACAGGGGTTGAAATCAAACTTATATGAGTTAGGGTTCAAGCATCGCAAAGTGTGGCTGCAATCTGTTTTCCGCTTGCATTAGACAAACACCGTCAGAAATGCTTTTGGGAGTCAAATATATCTCAGTTTAGAAGATATCCTACAATAATAAATGTCAAAATCATTTTAGTGGTGAACTGTTAGTAACCAGATATATACTGTAATCCGCTAATGGACTTTGTTACAACTATTATATATTAATCTCCGGATTCCAAGAAATCGGGTCTACGACTTTTCTTTAAACTTTTCCTACAGTTGGAAGAGATCCCTAACTAGATATTGTCCAAGAGGCGTTGAAATCAGTATCTTCTAGTTAGGGGTTCAATAATTGCAATCTCTTCCATCGATCCAAATTGTGCGTTTTTTTCATACCCAGTGCTCGTAGGTTGTCCCTTTTTTTCGCTGATTCCTCTCGATGAGATTCGTCAGGACTTCTTTCGTGGCCCGACACTATCACCTAAAGATAAAATGTCAGAGAAAGGTCCATGTCAAAACTCGTTAAAGAGGAGAGGTATTGGCCCACCTGTATAAGTAAGATATAATCTTTTTGCGGCATCTGTTGTACTCTCGCCCCGTTCCTTTATGTAGCCCCAATTTCTGGAAATCGGTTAAACGAATTTTTTTTTTTAATGACTTTGGCTTCTGTTGGAACAGATTCCTGAAAAGAAACTGTCCATCAGACGTTGCAATCAACATCGCTTCGGTACGGGTTTAATTCGTACTAAGTATTGATAGATTTGATTCACACTGAGCGTGTTTCATACACCTACCCTTATGCTTGATTACCCAGTTCCAAGGTCTTCAAGACAACAGTCGATGTCAACTGAAGGCTTCCTAAACCCGTAGATACTTGAAATAGTTCTTCTCTAAGCACATTATGAACACAAAAGAGAATCTCCAATTTCACACTTGTATGGTTTTTGTGGTTTCACGTTTACTTGAGTCATTAGTAAGCTTTTCGAAGCCGAATACTATTAGTTCACGCCATGCACAGCAGGACGCGACCCAAAGACCTAACACAACTAATTAATCCTATCCCAAATTACTAATTATGTATACCCATTAATATCTTAACACCTTCCTACACATAGTCCGGGATTTGTCTCTAGTCAGTTTTGTATAGCTGGCACCAAAGAACACTCTTATTTCTCTAACTGGGTTAGAACAACACCAATGCATGCCCTGAAAGGCTTTTAATCTTCAGTAAGTTATAACCAATTACTTACTGAAATGTGAATAAAGAATGAATAGCCAAATGGATGTTAATAAGGAATAAAGTAACCAAATGTATGTAGAAATAGTTGAATTATTCAATCGTTACCTTATTCAATCGGTAACTGGTTACTTATTCCTGATTCAATCGAGAATAAGGAATAAGTAACCAACTTGACGTCAATTTTTAACATGTGATGCGCCGCTCTAGCTAAACCCGACATACTGCGAATGTCCTTAGCAATATATGGTAAACACCACTTGCGTAACCAAATCTCTGTGTCAGTCCAGCACATTTCCCTGAACTTGTCACCAGCAAGGAAATATTGGTGGATCGATCCATAACCCTTCATATATGAGATAAGGATTAACCTTTGAAATGCGCTTTTCAGGAGCCGGCTTGTAACGGCTGAGCACTGAACAAGCATCGAGTAGGTTGAAATTCTCAGCTAGTCCACATAGCATCAGCTATCCGCCTATTGAAAGATGATAATGTTCGCCTCTGTCACTCTCGCATTGTGCCTTCTTCAAATCAAGCATCAGCCTATGCTTTTCTTCACGTATAAAGCAACAAAAACTTCGGGCTTGAGAGAATCACGAATCTTTAACCAGGCCTCATCGTCAGTCTTGTAAAAGATTATTAACCAAACTTGTTATTACGTGAGACGTCTTGGCTTGCCTTGTGTAAACTTCACGCCACTTTTGCTATCCAGAATCCGATATAAACCTCTGAAGGTCTGTGCCTCGGCGGTAGCAATATCGGGTTGTACGATACTAGGTAGATGCAGTTGTTCAAAAAGCGAAATCAAAAACGTCGTTGACCTTAAATTTGTTGCATTTTAAAAGGAAATATTAGCAAATTCACTTGAAACCATTTGTTAGTTTTGACAGTTACTAGAGCTGCAACTGGTGGATTAGCCACATTCCCCATTAGTGCGTCCAGCCGTCATGGCATTCACTTTGGGATATAATTTCCTCTGCAAAGTAACTCATTCGGATGTGTGATAGTAGATATTAATAGAATCTATGATGGGGTTTGGACCGAGACAAGGAAATCCTAGTCAAGGGTATATATTATCTATGACTCGTGGGGGAGACAAACAATGTAACCCCGCGACTGAGATTTCCTTGTCTTGTTACAAACACCAACATGGATTATTTTTCTCACCCAATATTTTCCAACTAAATTAAAAAAACAACCTGCACCCTTGCAATTTAGTAAGCAGATTCAAAACACTGTATTCATCAGGTACTATATATTATTGCTTCCCACTCTTTATAAAGGCCATCAGGTTTTGTCCAATTTTACGAAAATTATCCAAGTAGAATCTACCTATATATGCCGCTCTTGGAAAGGAAAAAAAGTTAAAATTGTTATGTGTTGGTAGTATTGCGCAATTAGCGTCTCGAGCCACGTGCTTTTGTTTTTCTAATACTGCGCTTTAAAGACAAGTATGTTAATGAGGGCAATCAGGTTACCTGTCGACCCTACGTACACAAGTTCTATTCATGAGAAAATAGGAACTTTAAAATCATTTGATATTATTACTGTGTTATCACATTTAATCAGTGGAAGTCATATGAAATTGACAATAAATCATTAATATCTTTTTTACAGTTAATTTTTAAGTGTCATCAGTTCTAATTTTGAAAACGTTCTGTAGTAGGCAACGGTACGATGCTGTGTAGTACAATATGCCTACTGGGTTCAGTTCTAACGACGTGTGTAGTGACATCAGAAAATTTCTAATTCATGACTTTCTTGGAAATTTAGATTTTGTTTCCTGGAAATATGGCAAATGTTGCTATCACTGATGCAACGATACACTACATGGAAATCATTTTGTGGAATAAGATGTGGACTGATGAATGAACCACTCTTGTTGGTAAGTGCGGGAGTGTTCATCTGCAATAGCATTATTATATTTGATTCAACTGGGGCGGATTGTGGGTATTCGACAAAGAAGAAACCACTTTGACATAAAACATTTCTGTTTTTGCCGGCTTTGTATAACACTTGAGAGAATTTGGTTTTGTGTGGCCAGTGATGTGTATTGCCTATGTGTTTGGAGCTCTATCAAACAGCTTGACTCGTGCGCGCGCACCTCAAAATGTTCTATATGGTGTTATCAAACTTGGAGAGACCTTAAGTTGCTTTATGAGTGAATATCTCTTTGTTACAAATCTGTTGTTGTTGCTGCATTTTATAACAACTCCGTCAGGCAAAGAAGATATCTAGGGTTTCTTTTTAAAAGTAGTTTCTAGCGCGTGGACACCATGACTGAGACGACAGGTCTTGGGATAACCAGACTGAGATAGGTAAAGTAAGGTTAGCAAAACAGGTAGATTTTTCTGTCGTATGGGTATGAAATTACAATCTTCAGTCAATCACGTGACAGTCTATCCGCTACGCATAATATCTTCCTCATGATCGAACTCCTCTGAGACATCGATGATGTAAGCCAGTATACCAAGTTTTTCGAAATTGGACGAGAGAAATAGTTTTAAGTTCTCGAGAGGTAGCAAGGTATTCTACTGCCAGATCATTCCATCAATGTCTGCACGCCTTACTTATTGTAGAATCTAAGACAATCAGGAGATAGGCTTAGTTTAGAAGTTGGAGCAAAATACGATTGAAATTTGATCTCCCCAGTAGTAACAAGCTCAGTAAATCAGAATATTTTACCTCATAAATATAGTTCTTGCTCATAACTAAATGCATCAAACATCTTCATGATATAAGACAATAAAGCAAGTATGCTCAAAATATCATTAGAAAATCTCGGCCAATCAGATGCAGGATCGCGTTGTTAATATGAGTTCAAAACGAGATATTGTTGATGATATTTACCAAGTTCGATCCCAATCCTTTAAAAATACAGTTTGTAGTTATAAAAATACTAGGATAGACAGATGCAAATTCACCTCATAAATGTGCTTAAACCTTCCTCATGAATCCAGCATCTTAACGATATGTCTATTTACCAAGCTCGATTAAAGTCTGGTCAAATACACCGTTTCTCGAATTATAAGGATTTCATCCAAGCGGACGTAAAACCAGATTAGATTTTGCTAAGAACAGCAACTATTGGATATCTTGATGAAATAAGCGTATTTATCAACCTTGATGAACATCTTGTCAGAAATAGAGACGCTTTAAGTGTCGGCAACCTGAGCCGCCACTTAGTTGCAAGATTACTTCATTGTCATGCGTAGATATCGTTCATAATTGCACTTTCCCACCATCTTGATCATATAAATTCCAGTTATGAAGTTTAATTAATATAGATTAAAATGCAGCCAGAAGAGTGGAGAAAAGTTCAAAGAATCAACCGATGCAATTACTATAAATGGATCCCACTCAGTATCAAATGCAAGTTCGATCTTGATTATGTAAGGTCTTATTTTAAGTTTTAATCAAAATCGGATCAGAAGTGTGGCTTCGAGCGTGGCACCAAGCTCACAATCATACGCAAGATCTTCTTAATAATATATACGGACATCAGCATTTATTCTACGTTTGATAAAAATCGAACAAGAAATATGGTCTCTAGCGTGCATAGATCTCATTCATCTAAGACAAGCCATATATTCAGAGTTTGATAGAAATTTGATAATAATCGTGGCCACCAGAGTGGTAATGAGCAGTTGTTGAAGTACGCACGGAGGAGGAAGCCCGACGGACTCACCATAAATCTCTCTTGACTTCAAGGATAGTTGAGATAAAAACTGTGCAGGATTTGCGAAAAAAGGAAGCAGTAAGCGTGCGAGCTAGGATGTATGAGATCCAATTATTTAATACAAATATTATAAACAAACATTTCATTGACGTGGTTGTGCTACAAAAAAGGTCTTCGCTAGTTCCAGTGCTACCCAATTTTATCTTCTTACAATCATCACTGTCATCATCGTCATCGTGGGTCTTCATCTTCTTCCAGAAAATTGCAGTTGCAAATTGGAGGTCTTTTTACTAGGCAATGATTAAAACTTGTCTGTGTTTGATTAGTTTATTTTCTTTGGCCCTGGTATAGACAATTTATTCGGTGGTTTCAAAAATGTTCAAAAGCTGTCGCCACAAAATAGAAAGTTTTGTGCGCTACATTGCACAAATCTTAATTGGATGAGCCATAATTAAAAGTTTTTAAAAATCTGCAGTCAATGTTTATGTAAACATTACAATTTCTGACTAATGTAATATGACAAAAAGTGGTTATTTTTTCTTTCTTAAAATAGCACGCTTATCGGCATGTGATGCAATAATAATATATTATTAATATAAGACAGTAAATGAATATTAAACAGGCATACAACCAAGCAAAATATTTTCCTGTTTGTTTCTTGACTGAAAAAGGTCTACTAGTTATATCGTAGTCAAACATTGCGATCAAATGATACTCGAATCACTGAACGTAAACTATTTCTGTAGCAAATTTTTGTGTAATTAATAAATGAAATTATGGAACTGTGTCTCCAAAAATAAATAACCACGAAGCAAATTTCAATAATTATTATTTTATGTCCAACTAATGATGTTTCTGCCCTCGTGATCTGATTAGAAACAATCTCGCTGGCAGAAACGTTCAACGAATACGATGACAAAGAGGAAATCAACAAAGAGAAAATCAACACTTACTACTACGATCGTTTACCAACCAACTAAATATGTAAGGCCAGACAGCATTAGAAGAGCAAGAGATACAGAAAGAACAACAACTCCCAAATATCCAATCGCCTTCGCTGATTTTCTTTCATCTACCGCACTTTCAAGAGAACGGTGCCGTTTCGATGTGTTTCTGCGCGTTCACCTTCAATTCTTGTAGCGCAGCTGATTGGAAGTTTCAGACGTGAAATGAAGTGTGTCCATTACGAAGTCTATCAATTTATAACTTGAGGTCAATCCATTTGCATACCAGTGTCTGGTTCAAGAAACAGAAAAATACAAGAGGAGACCATGTACTATAATCGTTTTCAAGAACACATAGGATAGAAAATATGCTTTTGCTTCAAGTGCGATTGTGAAACAGGTACAAAACTATTGATATAATTACCGAATAGTGATAGCTACCTGACTAATTAAAGCTAGAAGAGGACATAATTGTTTATTAGAAATATTATGTAGAGAAGAATTCACTTTGGAAACCGTTGACTCAAAAAAGTATCTCGCATCTAAACGATCTCATGGAGACGTGCCTTATTCTGGGGTTAAACACTACCTATTTGTTAATAGTGATTCTACATATATTGGTGGAATTAAAGATATTCTTCAGGTAATCGTAAAACTTGGATCTTTCTCAAATCACATTTTCATTTTTTCACCTAAATCTATGCGTCTTGTATGTTATACGTATGAGATCGATAATTATTCTAGCTTAAATCGTTAATGTCAAAAAGTGCATCAACTGAACACACAGAACCAAAGTAAAACTTGAGATTGCACATATGCAGTTTGTGTAAATTTGCATGAAACAATTACTTATCAGAGGGTATCGATTTGGTTCCAGTATGCAAAATGTTCAATTAATTGCAGGTTTTACCCACCTCCTCCACAAAAAAGAAAAAAGAAAAAGAAAACCAAATTAAATTAAACTGTACTGTGGTAAAAGGTAACAAATATGAACAATTTGTGAGTCTACATGATTCATTTCTTTTTAATGGTGTTATTTGCTTACTTTCACAAACTGGTGCAGATCCTGTCCAATTACCTTGTGCGTCACATGATCTAATCAGATTTTCGTTTACGTGACGATATCCTGCCACACATCTATATGTGATGGTGTCAACATAGGAAGTGCCCCCTATTGAATATATTGTGTTAACAGGATGAAGCAGTCCTTCACAGTTTATTCCTAATGAAAAATAAAAAGACATACACAAATAGAATGAAATGACAAAGCCTTATTTTTGGTTGCAGAAAAAGACAAATGCCATTGTTGGAATTTGTTCCTGATATAGCCTGCACCTGTGTATAATACAAAGGTGTTTAATAAAACAATAAGGTATATAAAACGTGAACACACAGATAGAGAATCTAGAGCTATTAGTGATAACTGAATTGCATCGGACTCCGCTTACTGAATTTGCTGAACAGGGTTCTAAGTAGTGAAACTTGTGTTATGATACTAGAGTTAGCAGAACGGGCAGGCATGGGCAATAACTCCTCTGAAAGATTATATGTATTGCTGGAAATCCTACTCATCCAAAGTTTTATCAACATAAAGTGCGTGATAAATTGTGGATAAAATACAACATTCCTTGGCATAATTATGCTGCGATAAATCAATGTTAGGAGGAAGGACAACATGAGCCACAACTCTTGTAAATGATAATGTGTAGAAATGGAAAAATGGTTTATTCAAGGTTTTTACAACATAAAGCTGCCAAATATGATCAAAACCTATAACTCCTTGGTAAAGTAAAGCCGCAGAAGCCAAATTAAGGACAATCAATCAGGGGCCATAACTCCTGCAAGTAAAGTTGTTAAATCCTTAAAATCAAAATGACTAACTTATCAGTGCGTGTTAAATTTGACTGAAATCCAAGAATATTATATACAAATATGTTGCAGAAACCAACGCTAAGAGGATTGAAAATCATGGGTTATAACTCCTCTAAATGGTTTTTTGAAATGCTGTGAATTCAGTTCATTGAAGTTCTTACGCAAGATAAAGGTGCACGCTAAATTTGGTTGCAAATGCTTGGCAAAATTATGCGTCGGAAACGCAAATACATGAATCATGTAAGATAACTCCTGTAAATAATGACATTGGAAATAAAACTCATTAAAGCTCTCATCAATATAAAGATGCATGCCAAATATGCGTGAACTCCAACAATCCCTGGTAATGTAAGGCCACGGAAACCAAAGTCAGAACGACGGACAAAAATACATAACTCGTATAATTGATGTTTTGGAAAGCTGAAAATCGAACTCTTTCAATGTACTATAATTATTAAACAGCTCGCTAAATTTTTATGAAATCCAACATCCCTTGGTAAAATTGTCCTGCAGAAACAAAATTTAGGAAAACGGGCAATCAGGGGCCGTAACTCATGTAATATGACTCAAAGTCTCATAACTACAGAGCAGCATATTAAATTTGACTCAGAATGCAACAATTCAGTTACAGTTACCACCAATCTATTGACGGTCGGGTAGACAGACGGACATACGGACAACATTATTACTGTAGGGTTCCCCCAACCTCATGCAACGAGAGTCTAATAATTTTTTGACAATAGAAATTATATTTTAAGCACGTGTTTAAGGCATTGGAGTAAGGACTTTGGAATAAGGACCCCTTCTAAAGGTTGAAAGAGGAACATTAGTGGGCACACGGAAAGCAATCCCTGAGATGGCGATTGAAAGTAATAGCAGATAGCCTTCCCTTGACCTTCCTAGCCCAGACACCAATGTTGTGTATATATGACTGATGGCCAATTTATAATATTGGTAAGGAAGAGCAATTTTTAGATTTTGTAATGAGGTATACGTACAAGTTTCTTAGCTGGAGAAGCTGAAGTTTCTCAACTTAAATAAACTTGGTTTCCGACCCCTACACACCAGTTTTTGAAACCAGTCTAACGGATTGGAACTGAAGAATTTTGGGTTTTCACGCGAAGAAAAATGAATATCAATAAAAAACAATTAATAAGCCATTCCGTGTAATGCAATGTCGTTTTCTTTAACAGGTTAAGATTGTGTGTGTGTGTCTCAGTGCGAGCAGTCTCCTTGGTGTCTCGTGATGCGTTAGTATGCACATGAAGACATGAGAAGTCGGCTGCGCTCGGTCTCTAGGTCTTGTTCTATATTACATAATATTATCAGATATTCCGTATTCCTGTTTGAATTTTGAAGCCACTTCCATCATTAGTTGACACATTTCAGCAATTTCTGGAGTTTGTCATGCACAAGTTCTTCTGATTGGTTGTCCGTTCTCTTTGTGGATACCCGTGATTAGTTTGTTTTAACTGAACTCTTGTTCACGAAAATAATGCTTAATACTGTATTAAGTACAAGTTTCGTTTAATTTTATGAACAGTAACAAGAAAAATATCGTAATATATTTTGCCAGTACAGACCGAAGAAACGATATACATTCTTGATGATAAACAATGTAGTTTTCGTATTGTAGAATAATAACAGAAAATGTGACAAATGAATACGACAAGTCTTCATGGAAAGTATTCTCTTCATGATCGATCTGGATATTTAATATCAAGTAAAATTAATCCTTTGATCCTACAATATAACTTTAGTATTGAATAGGAGCCTGCGAAAGCCACAAGTAACGACAAGAAAATCAGACTGGTTTCCTGTAGACTGTTCCACCAGAGTCTCGAACTTGATAACTATGTGAAATAAATACAAGACCCGTTTCCGCCATTCTAAAGCCGATTCAACAGATTTTTTTTTCGCAGTCTAAGATCAACCGCACAAATTATCTAGATGGCAAGATATTAAATGTCAAGGGATCCGAACGTGTGATGTACGTTAGGGTAATACTCCATATTTCTCCAGTTCGATGTTCGATGTCCAAAAGCTATGCTACATATATAAAAGGATGCAAACTACAGCCTAATATCCAATTGTGTTCTTTGTTTTTCTTTACAAGCTACTTATTAACAAATTTGCCCTTAAAGTTAAAATGAGTGTCTGAAGGTCGGGTGATCTGAATAATTAAATGTCATTTATTCCGTAAAAAATATTGATTATAAACTTGTATGTGACCTGTGCAGGCTGTTTTCTTCATCTTGCACTATTCAGTTCTGTGTGAGAAACGTTCTCTTCGGAGCATGTTTGTCAGTAAGACAAAAGAACAGAACAGAACCTTAATTTCACTTTTGTGTCAAAGTGACATCAGAATACATAAAGTACTTGCCATGTTGCCAGGAACTAAACATCTTTCATGACGTGGTCAATAAAGATATATAACTTTTCTTAAGGTAGATATGTTTCATTTTAGTGGTTACAACATTAATATTTCAAACATGGAATTAACATCTTCACTAAAGATGATACACTAAAAATATAATGAAACTCGTCTCAGCTAAATGCACAGCTGACACAATATGTTGTTTATATCATCATTTCCGGATCTTTTATTTTTGTTAACCTCAGATATGAAGATCAGAATGACACCATTATAAATCTAAATGTGGCTGTCATCTGCAGAAAAAAGAAGCAGCGTATCACCGAGTAAAACAAGTTTCTATTTTATCAGACAGTATGAGAAATATAATTGTTCTAAAACCACTACGAATGAAAAAGTACACACACACATATATATATATATATATACCTTCAGCTGTACCCGATCGGTGCTGATATTCACTAGTGCAATACTGAATCCACGAAGATTTAGGTCGCTTTTATCTATTTGATCTAAACTTCTAGGAATACTAGAATGTTGATACAAGGTTATTTTTGTGACACGGTTTCCGAGAGACTCCCATGCTGATATCTGGACGATTCCTTTGATAACAAACATCATCAGGTCTTCTGGATGTCCCCAGCCATCGCCAAGGAAACACACGTGATCGTGAGTGAGTGGATGCATTATATATATATATATATATATATACTTATATATATACTTATCCTTATATATACTTAACTGCTATATATATATAACAAATATTCACCTAACAGAACGGAAATTGCGATCCCTGGATCCTACAAAAGAATGTTTGATAATACTAGAAGATTTTTTAGAAATACGAATAAAAATCATTATCATACAGGTTAGAGAATTTTAATACGTACTCTACGGAGATTGTAGCCCTCATTCATCGCCTTATTTATTTATTTATTTATTTATTTATTTATTT